>PVKP010037233.1:0-21804 GCA_004027715.1 Plecturocebus donacophilus | reverse complement strand
AAAAAAAAAAAAAAAAAGTGACCACATAATTGGAAGTAAATCACTCCTCAGCAATTGCATAGCATTTCACAGGTTTAAATAAAATATTGGTTGTCTGCTTGTTTGTTATTTTCATCCCCTATTCTTTCCTGTCTCCATTGTTAAGCACAATTATTGGCATAAAAGAGGTTTTTAATACCCATTTTTAGACTGCATTCTAGCCTGGGCAATAAAACAAGAATCCCATTCTCTCTCCCTCTTTCTCTTCCTCTTTCTTTCTCTCTTTCATTCTTTTCTTTCTCCTTTTCTCTCTTTTTCTAAAAAAAAAAAGGAAGTACGTGTCTTATTTTTTATTTTTATATGTGATTTTTATTTAATTCCAAAAGCCAGACACCAAAGTTGAGTACATACCTGCATACACAATAAAGAAATACTGTTTTTATACAACTGAAAAAATACAAGTTGTATATTGTTAACTGTAGTCATCTTACTGTGAAGTAGAACACCAGAACTTATTCTCCTAACTGTAACTTTTTACTTGTTGATGAACCTCTTCCCATTTCCCCTCCTTCCTACTCTTCCCAGCCTCTGGTAACCATTATTCTACTCTCCACTTTTATGAAATCAACTTTTTTTTGATTCCAGATATGAATGAGATCATGCAGCATTTGTCTTTGTATATGGCATATTTTATTTAACATAATTGCATCCCAGTTAATATATGTTGTCACAGAATGACAGGATTTCATTCTTTTTTATGGCTGAATAGTATTCCCACTGTGTATTCATACATTTTCTTTATCCATTCATCTGTTGATGGACGTTTAGGTTGATTCCATATCTTGGTTATTGTGAACAGTGCTGCTGTAAATGTAGGAGTGTAAATATTTCTTCAGCATAGCAATTTCATTTCTTTTGGCTATATACCCAGTAGTGGAATTGTTGGATTATATGATAGTTCTTTTTTTTTTTTTTTTTTTTTTTTTGAGGAACCTCTATGATGTCCCTAATGCCTGTACTAATTTACATTTCCATCAGCAGTGTATAATAGTTCCCTTTTCTCCATATCCTCACCATATTTTTTTGTCTTTTTAATAAAAGCCAGTCTAACTAAGGTGAGGTGATAGCTCATTGTAGTTTTGATTTGCATTTTCCTGATGATTAGTAAACATTGAGTGTTTTTTTCATATAGCTGGTGCCCATTTTTATGTCTTCCTTTGAGAAATGCCTATTTTGATCTTTTGCCAATCGTTTAGTTGGATTGTTTGCTATTGTTTTGAGTTCCATATGTATTCTGGATATTAACCCCTTATTAGATGCAGAGTTTGTGAATATTTTCTCCTATTTTATAGACTGTCTCTTCACTCTATTGGCTGTTTTCTTTGTTGTATTTGTTAATTTTTGCTTTTGTTGCCTGAGCTTTTCAGGTCTTATTCAAACAATGTCATAAAGCATCTCTCCTGTTTTCTTCTAATAGTTTCATACTTTTGGGTTTTACATTTAAGTCTTTAATTTTGAGTTGATTTTTGTTAATTGGTGAGAGACGCTAATGAAGAAATAAAGAATAAATAACATTTTTAAAAGACTCCTTCATTAAACATCATTTTAACTCCACATACTGTGTTTAATAGAAATTAAGATACTAGAAAAATATTACAGATTTGTTCTTATTTTTGTAACTTATAAAAATGCATAAATGGGCCAGGCATAGTGGCTCACACCTGTAATCCCAGCAATTTGGGAGGCCAGGGCAGGTGGATCACTTGAGCCCAGTAGTGACTATAGTTTTAATGTTTTATTTTTAGTCACTGTAGTTTTGCTTTTTCTAGAAATTCATATAAGTAGGATGATAGAGTACGTAGTCTTTGGTGGCTGACCTGGTTTCACTTAGTACAGTATGTTTTTGAGATTCATCTATGTTAGTGCTTGTAGCATTAGTTCTTCTCTTTTATTACCCAGTATTATTCTATTGCCTGGATATATGATAATTTGTTTATAAATTATCTGGTAGGTGGGTATTTGGATTGTTTCCAGCTTTTCCTGATTTTGAGTAAAGCTGCAATGAACATTTGAGTATAAGTCTTTGTGTGGGCATGTGTTTTCATTTCTCTTTAGGTAAATACCTAGGAGTGGGATTAGGAGTGGGATTGCTGGGTCATATTGTAAGTGTATATTTAACAAGAAGCTGTCAAACTTCTTCCAAAGTGGCTGTGCCATTTCTGTGTTCCCTCTAGGGTTGTATATGTTCCAGTTACTCTGTATCCTATCTCAACACTTGCTATTACCAAGCATTAATTTTAGTATTTCTAGTGGCTGTGTAGTGACAGCTCATTGTGGATTTTTTTGAGATGGAGTCTTTTGTCACCCAGGCTGGAGTGCAGCAGCGCAGTCTTGGCTCACTGCACCTTCATTTCCCAGGTTCAAGCTATTCTCCTGCCTCAGCCTCTCTAGTAGCTGGATTACAGGCACAAGCCACCATGCCCAGCTACTTTTTTGTATTTTTAGTAGAAGCGGGGTTTCATCTTGTTGACCTGGCTGGTCTCAAACTCCTGACCTCAAGTTATCCACCCGCCTCAGCATCCCAAAGTGCTGGGATTACAGAGGTGAGCCATCGTGCCCTGCTCTTATTGTGGCTTTAATTTACATTTCCATATTAGTGATAACATCCTCTCATGTGTTTGTTATTCTTTCATCTTACTGGTTATATGTCTGTTCAAATCACTTGCCCATTTAAAAAGTTGGTTTTGTTTCCATAGGCAAATCCTTTGTGAGATACATGTATTGCAAATATTTTCTCTCTTTGTCTTGCCTTTTCATTTTGCTAATTGTGTCTTTTTGGTTGTTGTTGTTGTTGTTGAGACTTTTTGAGTCTTGCTTTGTTTCTCAGGCTGCAACACAGCGGCCCTCATGCCTTAGCTTCCTGAGTAGCTGGGATTACAGGCATGTACCACCACACCTGGATAATTTTATTTTCCATTTTTATTAGAAAAGGATTTCACCATATTGGTCAGGGCGGTCTCAAACTCCTGGCCTCAAGTGATCCACCTACGTCCCAAAGTGCTAGGATTACAGACGTGAGCCACTGTGCCTGGCCTATTTTGTTAATAATGTCTTTTTTTAAGTTAAACTTTTATTTCAAGGTTATTATAGATTCATATGCAGTTGAGACAGGCTCTTACTCCTTTGTTCAAGCTGGAGTGCAGTGGCACAATCATGGCTCACTACAGCCTCTCTCTCCGAGGCTCTCCATCCTCCCATCCTAGCCATTGGAGTAGCTGAGAGTACAGGCATATGCCACCATGCCTGACTAATTCTGTCTGTCTGTCTCTGTCTCTCTCTGTCACCCAGCTGGAGTGCAGTGGTGCGATCTCAGCTCACTGTAACCTCTATCTCCTGAGTTCAAGTGATCCTTCTGCCTCAGCCTCCTGAGTAGCTGAGACTATAGGCGCACACCATCATACCCAGCTAACTTTTGTATTTTTAGTAGAGACGGGGTTTCACCATATTGGCGAGGCTCATCTTGGCCAATATGGTGAAACTCCTGACTTCATGATTTGCCCGCCTTGGCTTCCCAAAGTGCTGGGATTACAGGCGTGAGCCACCGTGCCTGGCCTGCCTGGCTAAATTTTTTGTAGTTTTTGTAGAGATGGGGTTTTGCCATATTTCCCAGGCTGGTCTAGAACTTTTGGATTCAAGCAGCCTATCCACTGAGGGCTTCCCAAAGTGCTGGAATTACAGGCATGAGCCACTGTGCCCAACCATTACCCAGATAATGACACTGATACAATTCACTGATTATATTCAGGTTTGCCCAGTTTCATTTATACTCATTGTGTTTGTGTTTATATATTTAGTTCTACACAATATTATTACACGTGTAGGTTTGTATATCCATTACACAGTCAAGATGCAGAATATCAGTGCAAAAATCCCTCATGCTCATTTATAACCACCTCCTTCCTGTACTCCCAAACCTCACACACACCTCACCTTCTCTAACCTCAGATGTCTTCTACATTTCTAAAGTTTTGTCCTTTCAAAAATGTTGTATTAATGGAATTAAGTATGTATGTGACCTTTTGAGGTTGGCTTCTTTCTACTCAGCCTAATTCCCTTGAGAGCTATCCAAGTTCTTGTATATATCAATGGGTCATTCCGTTTTATTGATGAATAATATTCATGGAATGGGAATGAACTACGGTCTATTCAACCATTCACCTATTAAAGGACATGTGAGATATTTCCAGTTTTTGGCTATTGAAAATAAAACTCTATGAACTTTCTACAAGTTTCTCCATGAACATAAATTTTTGTTATTTAGGTATAACTGTGCAAGTACATTTTTAGTTTTTCAAGAAATTGATAGACTATTTTCCAGAGTGGCATTGCTGTTTTATATTTCTACCAGCAGTGTATGAATTTTCCAGTTCCTTTCTGTTTTTACCAGTATTGGTAATTATCACCTTTATGGGGGAGGAGGACATTCTGATCGATACTTGGTGAATTGTATGCAGCGATATCCCCTTGTGGTTTTAATTTGAATTTCCCAAATAGCTAATGATGTGGATGTTTATTTGCCATCTATATATCTTCAGTGGAATGTCTTTTCATGCCTTATGTCCACTTTTAATTGTTTGGATTTATTTTACTGTTGAGTTTTGAGCACTATTTGTTAAAGAGGCTATCCTTCTCTGCTTTTGCACCTTTGTCAAAAATTAATTTGTTGTACTTATTTTTTGAGATGGTGTGGTGTCTCCCTCTGTTGCCCAGGCTGGAGTGCTGCAGTAGTGCTATCTCAGCTCACTGCAACTTCCGCATCCCAGATTCTAGAGATTCTCTGTCTCCCAGGTTCAAATGATTCTCCTGCCTCAGCCTCTGTAGTAGCTGAGATTACAGGCACATGCCACCATGCCCAGCTACATTATTTGTATTTTTAGTAGAGGCAGGGTTTCACCATGTTGGCCAGGCTGGTCTCAAACTCCTGACCTCAGGTGATCCACCCGCCTCGGCCTCCCAAAGTGCTGGGATTACAGGCACGAACCACCATGCCTAGCCTCCCCTCTGTTTTTAAAAAATAAACTTTAATTTATAGAAGTTTTAGATTGTGAAGATATTGCAGAGTCTCCATATGCCCCACACCTTGTCTCAATTGAAGAACCAATATTAATAAGTGAAGTGCATACTTTATAGATTTCCGCAGTTTTTCTCTACTGTCCTGTATCTGTTCCAGGATCCTATACAGGATACCACATTACATTTAGTGGTCATTTATCCTTAGGTCTGTCTTGTCTGTGATAGTTTCTCACATTTCATTATATCACTGATCTACATATTGATCATTTGGATGAGGCTGTCTTTGTCAGATTTTTTCATTAAAAGGTTACTCTTCCTCTTTCTATATTGTACTCTTTGGAATGAAATCATTGTACACAGCTCATACTTTAGGAGTGGAAAATTATGTTCCACTTCCTTGAGGATGGAATTTATTTAGCTTTCTTCTGCATAATTTATTTAGCTTTCTTTTGCACATATTTGTCTCTTCCCCATTTATTTAATCATTTCTCTTAGTGTGACTTGGGGAATTATTTCATACTTTAGCTTATAATTTAATATTGTTAATTTGTTCTTCTAATTTATTAACATATTAATTTGTTGCTCCCATTGACCATTGGGAGCTCTTTCAGTTGGCTTGTGTCCCTCTGTCGTAGACTCAACATTGTGTATGTGTTTTTTGTGTGTTTTGGTATTTTCTTATTTGTGTGTTTGTTTTCTGTTTTTAAATCACTTCATCACTTCCTACCATTACACAGTGCTCCAGGCTTATTTTGTCTGTGTCCAGCCCCTATCCTAGAATCAGCCATTTTGCTTTCTTACCAGGAATTGGTATTGTCAGTTTCTTGGATTTTAGCAATTCTGATAGGTATGTACTACTATCTGTTTTAATTTGCATTTCCCCATTGACAAATGATGATAAGCATCTTTCATCTACTTCCCCTCCCTCTAATTTGACAGGGTGACTGCCCATATTTTAATTGGGCTGTTGTTGAGTTTTTTTTTTTTTTAATGGGGTTTCACCATGTTGGTCAGGCTGGTCTTGAACTCCTGACCTCATCTGATCCGCCCGCCTTGGCCTCAAAAGTGCTTGGATTACAGGCGTGAGACGCCCGGCCCTGTTGTTAAGTTTTAAGAGTTCTCTCTGTATTTTGGATACAGGTCTTACAGCTAGTAGTGCTTTTCAAATATTTCTTTAAGTCTGTGGTTAGTATTTTTATTTTATTACTAGTATCCTTCTTAGAGCTCTATTTCTGGGCTGCCTGTTCCATTGCATTGATCTGTGTGTCTCTTCTTTCATCAGTATTACACTTTCTTGATAGTAGCTTTATAATAAATCTTAAAATTGAGTAACAAGTCTTGCAGCTTTGCTCTTCAGTATTATGTTTACTTACACTAAGTCTTTTGCCTTTCTAAGTAAACTGTAGGAAGTTCAGTACACTTGAATTTCATAGCTATGTTTGAATTTTTCAAGCAAGTAATAAACTAGATTATTTCCCATTTTCTAGGAAGACAATAGAATCTGGTGTTAAGATTTGGGCTTGAATTCTTCATGTACTACTTTGTAGCTGGGTGGCCTTTAAAAAATTACCATATTTAAGAGTAATTTCATGTAATTGTTATGAATATTAAGTGACAGTGTATATATTATGTCTAGGTATTGGTCAGCACAATGCCTGAATATAAGCATATTAAAAAACTGTTCATCTTTTATTGTTAACCAGAAGAAGCATTTCAGACTTAATAGTGTACAAATGTAGTCCTGTACACTGTTATCCAAGAGATGTTTATTGGTGAATTCTCCAGAAATATAGCTAACCACAAGAAGATTCTTGAAGCTATTTTGATGAGGTGAATATAGTTTGGGTGAGGGCAGATAAATTTTTGGAAATGAGATGCCAAACTTCAACCTTCTCTTCTCATACAGTTGTCAAAAGCTGCTGTAGTGTGAAATGATGCCAGAGATGCCTTTGGGGATACTCCTGGGAGATGCTGGGGTAGAGTTATGTTCTCGTTAACTGATGAGACCTGAGACTTGTCCTTGATATTTTTCTTACTCCTTTCTGTATACATCCTGTTGATCACTTAAGTGTTGTTGGTTTGATTCCCTTAATATTTAACTGATTTATATTTTGCCTGCTACTGCTGCAAGTCAGATGCTCATCATTTCTCATTACAGTTACTACAAAAGCTTCCTAACTGGTCTCCTTGCTTCCTGACTAGTCAGGATTCACCCCTGCCACTCATACCAGAGATAGCATTCTAAAATGGTAACATTCTAAAATGCATTTTTTTTTAAAGGCAGGGTTTCACTCAGTGGCACAGTTCTGGCTTACTGCACTGTCAACCTCCCGGGCTCAGATGACCTTCCTACCTCAGCCTCCCAAGTAGCTGGGACAAGAGGAATGAGCCACCATGCCTGGCTAATTTTTATATATTTTTTAGAGACGGGGTTTCACCATGTTGGCCAGGCTGATCTCGAACTCCTGGGCTCAAGTGATCTATCTGCCTGCCCCAGCCTCCCAAAGCACTGGGATTATAGGTGTGAGACACTGCATCTGGCCCTAAAATGCAATTTGGATTATGTTAGCAGAAGTAGACATCTGGCTATAGAATTAGACTTCCTGGATTCAAATCCCATGTCTCTGAATTGTGTGATCCCAGGTAGATTCTCTGTGCCTCAATTACTAGTTACTTCGTCTATAAAGGAAGAAGAATGAGAGCGTTTATACTTGGTGCACAATCACCTGGAAGTATTGCTGCTAAAAATACACTGTGTAGCTCCCATCCTCAGTTTCTGGTTCCCTATGTCTTGGGTGGGATCAAGAAATATATAATGCACAAAAATTTCTTAGGTGGTTTGGATAGCCTTTTGTGAACCTTCTTGAGGCATAACATACCTTGTTTCCTTTAGGCTTTTGTACTTACTGTGTCTAGTATGTGTACCCCCTTTGTTATGAAGCCTCTGACTTTCCCATTCTGGATTTGGCAGTACTTCAGGAAGTCACCACTGCAGCAGATCAACGTCAAATTATCTAAAATAGAGGAAGAAAAGGAACACATTTCAGTTCTGGCCAACTATTTATAAAAGCACTAAGTTCTTTTACTTAAAGGCATTTAGCATTTTGCAATTTGTGGTTTACTGGGTTGCTGTCTGTCTTCCTTATTAAGCTCCTTAAGGCTAAATTCTATGTCTTCAATGTCTTGTCATATAATCTTTTAATTATGTTTATCATATAGTTGGAAGTTACTTATTTTTTAGAACTTTTCTTTACTGAAATCATCTCTTTACAAGGCGTTCATTACAAAGGTCATGTTACAAGAGTTGTTTTCTTACTATGCCATTTATTTGGATTCATGTGCCTTTGCTACTTGTACATTTCAGACTGGACCTCCTTCATTTTCTGTAGGTTTTAGCTGGAACTTACTTTGGTTTATTCCAAGTAGTGTTGGTAGATAAGGACATTATAGGAAAGAAACAGAAATGAAACCAGGTGTGAGCAGGTTTAATTCTGGATTTTTGGTTAAGTATTTTATTTAGTGAATCATTCCTAGTTCATCTAGATTAGGATATGTAGTTATGTTTTTCTTAGGACATTCAATGCTTGTGCATTTTAGTTTTCCCATAGGTAAAACGAGGTAATAGGCTAGATGATTGATATCTAAACTTCCTTCCAACTCTGAAATTTCTGCTATTCCAAGTAAAAATGCACAGGGGTCCAAATATTTACGTGTTATTGGTAGTTGAGAAATAAGACTTGTTTTATGTTTTAATATCTCTCCATTTTATAATTAACTTCATTTGGACACAAAAAAAAACCTTTGGTATCTGCAAAAGTTAATTTGCTTTTCTTGATTACCCTGATTTTTTTCTGGAGCTTTTCATTATCACTCTCCCTTACTTGAGTGTATCCAGAAACTTCACTGAAGCAGATGCAGGGAGGCTGATAAGTAGACGTAACTTGTGTTGTCATGAAAGAACTTGCCAAATTATTTTACTTATTGTGCTGGTAATGCATGAAAAAGGTTAAAATGATAAAATTTTCTTTGTAATGAGTGATTAATTTGCTCTTGAGTAACCTTTAGGACCTCTTTGTTTTCATTTAAGTGCCAAGGAGGACATTGATCTTGATGCCTTGGCTGCAGAAATAGAAGGAGCTGGTGCTGCCAAAGAACTAGAGCCTCAAAAGTCAAAAGGGAAAAAGAAAAAAGAGAAAAAAAAGCAGGACTTTGAGTAAGTATATTTTAAATATATTTGATTTTTATTTGTTTTGGTACTAGATTCATTTAATAAAAGCATACCAGTGCTTCACAATGTATTTTAATCCTTTTCTAGTGAAGATGATATCCTGAAAGAACTAGAAGAATTGTCTTTGGAAGCCCAAGGCATCAAAACTGACAGAGAAACTATTGCAGTGAAGGTGAAAGACAGATCTTTGTTACCTGTTCATGTTTTATATTCTGTTCTTGCTTTCCTACTCTTGTTGTTTTGGGGAGCTACATTTGGAAACTTTTGAATAGTGTACAATATGTTAAAACTTCTATGGAATCTGATGCCAAAGGGAGAAATAGAAATGTAAAGGTATTTTGTGGTATGTTGTTTGTTCATAAAATTGATACATTTGGAGATATGATATAATTCCTCATCCCCACCTTCAGTTTTCTCTATTGTTTCTTTTTTTTATCCTTTGGATTTGGATAAGCCTCAGAGTAATGGGAAAATGATAGATGTTTTTTCTTTTTTCAACTTGCCCCTTAGGCTTTCTAAAGTTAGTAAATGTGGACTGGTGATTAGTTCTTGTTTCAAGAGCCATTGGATTCTGAAAGTTACAATGAATATGAGGCATATCTGAGGCCAAGGCCAACCTCTCATGCTTGGATGAATTTTATATTCCTGTGAAAAAGACTCTGAAAAAGGTTTTGAAATCATTTTGAGATTTTAAAAAAATGTTTACTTAATGAAGCACATGACTCTGGTCTCGATTATAATTCTGTTAATTTTTTCTAACAATGGAAATTTTTTAGCCAACAGAAAACAATGAAGAGGAGTTCACTTCAAAACAAGATAAAAAAAAGAAAGGACAAAAGGGCAAAAAGCAGAGTTTTGATGATAATGATAGTGAAGAATTGGAAGATAAAGATTCAAAATCAAAAAAGACTGCAAAACCAAAAGTGGAAATGTACTCTGGGAGTGATGATGATGATGATTTTAATAAACTTCCTAAAAAAACTAAAGGGAATGCTCAGAAATCAAATAAGAAATGGGATGGGTCTGAAGAGGATGAGGATAACAGTAACAAAATTAAAGAGCGCTCAAGAGTAAATTCTTCCGGTGAAAGTCTTGATGAATCAGATGAATTTTTGCAATCTAGAAAAGGACAGAAAAAAAATCAAAAAAACAAGCCAGGTCCTAATATAGAAAGTGGGAATGAAGATGATGACTCCTCCTTCAAAATTAAGACAGTGGCCCAAAAGAAAGCAGAAAAGAAGGAGCGCGAGAGAAAAAAGCGAGACGAAGAAAAAGCAAAACTGCGAAAGGTGAAAGAAAAAGAAGAATTAGAAACAGGTAAAAAGGATCAGAGTAAACAAAAGGAATCTCAGAGAAAATCTGAAGAAGAAACTGTAAAATCCAAAGTGACTCTTGATACTGGAGTAATCCCTGCCTCTGAAGAGAAAGCAGAGACTCCCACAGCTGCAGAAGGTTGGTTAATACTTTAGAGGAAAGAGCAAAAGGCTTTTGATTCACAGTGTAAGTTGTAATCATTATGCCCCAAGGTCATTTTGTTATTTGTCCATGGTTATAAAGGCACTTTATTGTAAAGAGCCATCTAAAAAATTACATCTAAGTATTTGACTTGATTTGCATTGTTAATCCTTTATGTACATAGTGTAAATATCTTTCATAATTTACATACAGACTGGAATTTTTATAGAATTTCATTATGAAAACTATTTTTTGCTATTGATAAAGACTATGGAAGTTACTTAATGAAAAATTTTTTCTTCCTTTCTAATAACTCAATATCAGATAATACTTGAATTCTTTCCTGTCTTTAAAAACCCAGTTCAATTTATGAAATTCACAAAGAATTGTTTTCATGAAGTTGCTGATACTTTGTGCTTTATTTAAAACTCAGCATGCTAAAATTAGTTAATGTCTTCTGAGCAATAATGAGCCTTTTTTTTGTTTTTTAACAGAACCAATTAAAAAATAAAAGTCCTAGTTAAAGATCATACGGTTTGTATGGCCATACTATGCTCTTAAAACAGTAGTTTTTCTTTTGACTGGAAACGTTTTTTTTTTTTCCTTTTTCCCCCAAGTATGCTCTACATATTTGCAGACTGGAAAACTTTTAATGGGAAAATAGACATTGCTTTTTGTTTGTTTGTTTTTGAGGTGGAATTTCACTCTTGTTGCCCAGGCTGGAGTACAGTGATGCGATCTCAGCTCATTGCAACCTCTGCCTCCCCAGTTTAAGCGAGTCTCCTGTCTCAGCCTCCCAAGTAGCTGGGATTACAGGCGCCCACCACCATGCCCAGCTAATTTTTGTATTTTTAGTAGAGATGGGGTTTTGTCATATTGGCCAGGCTGGTGTCGAACTCCTAATCTCACAGGATCTACCCGCCTCAAACTCCAAAAGTACTTGGATTACGGGCGTGAGCCACCTCACCCAGCAACTTTTTTAAATGCTAGGATTTTTATTATCAGGATATCTTTGAGGAGGAGCACCATGAAAGTGCCTTCATAGCTTTTAATTCTTTAGAGTTCTTGGAGTATAACTATCTATATTTTTGTATTTTATCCTGCTAATATCCTGCTAAAGTAGGCATTATTCTCATTATCTCCATGTTGTAGAAGTGAAATTAGCTACAGAACTTAGGTTCATTCTGATTGTTAGGACTTCAGATAGGCATCTGTCAGAAACCAGCCACTCTTCTCAGGTACCATGGATTAAGAGATACAGTAGGTACAGGACTGCCCTTTTGCTGCTTACAGTATCCTTCTGTCTTACTGTTCCTCAGGACATCTGAGACCAACATCAGCATTGCAGACTTCTCAGGATGCCATCTGTGAGTTATTCTGAGCTGTTCTAGTTACCGAAGTGCCCAGGATGCCCTGATGCCTGTAAAACTTAGTGTGCTGCTGGCATCAGCCTTGGCCCATTATGTTCTTGAATTCTGGTTGGATTTTGCTCGTCATCACCACGGGGAATTGTTTTAAACACTTTGCCTTTATTCTTTTTTGGTAGATGACAATGAAGGAGATAAAAAGAAGAAAGATAAGAAGAAAAAGAAAGGAGAAAAGGAAGAAAAAGAGAAAGAGAAGAAAAAAGGACCTAGCAAAGCCACTGTTAAAGCTATGCAAGAAGCTCTGGCTAAGCTTAAAGAGGAAGAAGAAAGACAGAAGAGAGAAGAGGAAGAACGTATAAAACGGCTTGAAGAATTAGAAGCCAAGCGTAAAGAAGAGGTATGTTTTCATGAAGCTGGTAATACTGATATTGTATTTAACTTAAAATCTATTCTCTGTAAAATATCTTTAGTTTTCTCATAATGAAAATTTCATAGTTGCATGGTAATTCAGTTATATTATTGTTCTGATACAAATAATAAGTTGAAGAGGTACAGCACATCTTATCTTTATTTTCCTTAACAGATTGCTTGACACATAAGTTGTGTATGTATCATTGCCAATAATCTGATGTGATGTTACTTAATAATCATGTACAATATTTAAAATACTTTGATTGGAATCTCCTAACATAATACTTTGCATATGTCTCAACAGATTTATTTGAAGTTTGGATTGTTTACATTAGAATTATATAGTTCATTAAATGAATACAGGTTTTGTCTGACATGTACTCTTTTATAGGAACGATTGGAACAAGAAAAAAGAGAAAGGAAAAAGCAAAAAGAAAAAGAAAGAAAAGAACGCTTGAAAAAGGAAGGAAAACTTTTAACTAAATCACAGAGAGAAGCCAGAGCCAGAGCTGAAGCTACCCTTAAACTCCTACAAGCTCAGGGTGAGTGGTACTCTTCATTAACTGAATAGTCAGAGAACTCTACACATGTAGTTCTATCCCTTAATGTTTAGAAGGAGAATTGAATTTGCATCAGGACAGTTCCTATGAAAATCTGAAAAAGTTCAAGAAAACATAAGGCATAGGTGATGTAGTTTCATTGTTTAGGAAGATGACTTCTACGTGAGGATAAAAATGTATATGTAAGTGATAGTATGTCTAAATAAGTTCTCTTTCCACAAACAATAATAGTGATGATAATAGAATAAGTCCCTGTATACCTATCAGCCAGCTTCAACAGTTAGGAACATTTGACATTCTTGTTTTGTACCTCTCCATCTACTTTTTTTTCCTGGCATGTTTTAAAGTGAATCCCCAAAAGTAAAAAAGAAATACAGCAATTCCCAGATAGCATATTAGTTTGCCCACATGACCACAGTGAAAAAATATTCATGACCTTTTTTTTTTTTTTTTTTACCTTTTCCTTACTTTCTGACACCACAAGATATCCCAGGTTCATCTTGCATGGCCTGAGACCTGGAATCAGTTGTTTATCCAAAGAGCTTTGGTTCCTTTTAGAGGGGAGAATAGTGTTTAGAGAACCACAACTGAACATATAATGTATTACTTTTTTGAAAGGGAAGATTATTTTAAATAGTGTCCTTGCTCCAATAAGAAGAATGTATTGGGACCTCTCCTAATTTTTGTTCCTATTTTCCCTAGATTTTTATAATACAGTCATTTTGGTGTTTATGGCATAATTATAGTAATAGCTACCATTTATTCTGTGCGTAGTGTGTAACTGATGCTACAATTGTCCTCTACCTGTCTATTTTTCCCTCATAAAAAATCTTATAGCTACTTTTACTTCCATCATATAGATGAGGAATTGGTGGTTCAGAGAGCGTAAACAGCTTGTCCAAGGCCACAGAACTAAAATTAAAGCTGGTCTGTGCAACTACCTTTTTCTTACACATAAGTTTAGCTGGAAGCATTAGATGTAAAGGAACCCAGTACTTAGATTTTAGAAAGTTTTATTCTTTACTGAGAATATAGCCTTTTTAAAATTTTAAATGGAATTAGGTACAGATTTGAATATAGTTAGCACCCAAACATCAGATTTCATTGGTGACTGTTGGAGAGGCTAAAAGCACCCATGAAGAAATTGAGATGGGACCAAGCAAGGAGTAGTTTGCCAGGCTCAAAAATGCTGTTTTTAAGGAGTAGGTAGACTTGTAGTTATGGCAATTACAGTGTAAAATGACATACTTTTGGCATCAGTCTTTGGGATAGGCTTGTAAGAGATGATCTCTCAAGTGACATCTCTGACCCTGGTCTCTTATTCTTCATAGTGTTGTCTAATGTTTACCATCTTATTAGTTCTCTGTTGTCTATTAATAGAAGTCCAAATTCCTTAGCTTGACATTCAGGGTCCTCCCCCCCACAGTCCACTCATGTGAGTCATCTCATTAAAAGATCCTACAGTGTTGTTTCATCATGTCTTTGAAAGACAGCTTCTTAAATAAAGATCAGTTACCACATTTATTACCTAGAATATTGTAAAACTTACTCATTGAGCTGAAAATTTACTGTCAGAGTGTAGCCATCTGCAGGTGTTTTCATATAATTACTCTGAAATGTGCAGCAGGTTAACTTTTCAATCATCCTTTAGCCTGTGACTACTAAGCATATATATATATGCACACACATATATATATAATATATACTCATATATAATATGAATACCTTATCAATAATATGTAATAAACTAATTTCAGGCAAAGAACTTCTTCAAGAACTTGATTGTGATGTCTCAATTTGCAAACTGAATGGAATGTCTAAACACATATAAGTCTTGGTGTTGATTACAAATACAGCAGCTTATTTGAGAGTCCATGACTAGAGGAGTAGTCAGTTAAGTCTAGGGTGTTATAGGGACCACACTTCAAGTAATCCAGCCTACAGTTTCCCCTCAGGCCCATGCTTTTCATCTTAGTAGGTGTAGGCTGCTAGGCAAGGAAAACTTTAATCAAACTGATTATCTCTGCATTCTCAGCTGACTTTATCCTCTTTCTTTGGTTTGTTTAATATATTTGTCTTATCGTTATAGCTCTGGTTTTACCATTCTATCCATTCTTTAGCACATACGTAGCACACATTCATATATATTCATATTTTAATGTTAACATTTTAGTCATTTTCCTTTATTAGTGACTTCATTCAAAATCCCATGGTATACTATTTCTGTTGTCTTTATTCTAAGGTTTTTGCCCATAGTAAGAGACTGTGTCAGTAATCTAGTAATCTGTAGATTCAGTTCAATCCCAGTCAAAATCACAGCATGATATTTTGTAGATATCTATCAACTAGTTCTAAAATGGATACGAAGAGACTAAAAAGTGAGAATGGCCAAAATATATTTGTAAAAGGAGAACAAACCTAGAATACCTGATTTCAAGACTTAGTATAAAGCTGTAGGAATTAATACAATGTGATATTGCCAGAAGGATAGACAAAAAGGTAAATAGTCTATACATGGTTAGTATATAGGTGAAGGTGATTCCATGGATAAAATACTGTATTTGTAGCAAGTGGTACTAGAAAATTAGGACATCTGTAGGCAGAAAAACTCCTAACTCTAGTTTGAATCCCCATTATATGAAAATTGACTCAAAATGGGTATACAATAATACTTTCAGAGGAAAATATAGGGGGATATTTTGTGTTAGGCAAAGAGTGTTTAGATAGGACTCTCAAAGTATAATCCATAAGAGGAAAAAAGATACATTTTGAGAAAGACCAATTCAAAACTTTTCTCTGCAAAAGACACCCTCGAGAATTCCAAGACAGGTATCTGCCAAAGCATTAATGTTCAAAATATATAAAGACCTCTCAAGATTCAACTATAAGACAACCCATAAGTTCATTTAAAAATGGGTGAAATGTTTCAACAGACACTTTCACCAAGAAGCGATATGCACCTGAAAAGAATGTTCTAAAAAAAGAGAAACTTACCTTTACCACATTCAGAGCAGTTGAAACTTTTTTTTTTTTTTTTTGAGGAGACAGAATTTCGCTCTTGTTGCCCAGGCTGGAGTGCAGTGGAGTCATCTCGGTTCACTGCAACCTCCACCTCCGGGTTCAAGTGATTCTCTTGCATCAGCCTCCTGAGTAGCTGAGATTCACCCACCACCACAATATAATTTTTTTTAATTTTTTAATTTTTTTTTGAGACGGAGTCTCTCTCTGTCACCAGGCTGGAGTGCAGTGGCGTAATCTCTGCTCACTGCAACCTCTCCCTCCCGGATTCCAGGTATTCTCCCACCTACTGCTGTGTCCAGTTTCCACTGGCTGGAATGGGACCACTCATTCTATGCTTGACCCAATTGGCTGAAAACTTGGAAATTGCCTGAATAGATAAGGGGAAAGAAGATGAGGAAGAAGACAAGGATGGAGAGGAAGCTAGTCAGGAGAAGGTCAGGAGGGTTTCCAAATAAGGAATGGGCATGCTCCGGGGTTTGGAGCTTCCCCAGTTCTGTTTAGACGTGCCGGAGTGAGTCAAGGTAGCTGATTTAAGACATAGCTGAATTCAAGAATATATTTACATAGGTATATGTTTATGCTAATAGCGGATAATGGCCATAGAGCAAGAGATTGTAACTCCTTCTTATATGTAGTCTAAGATGCAAACTTTGAAGAAGAACTTTCCCATCTCTCACACGCCACCATGCCCTGCTAATTTTTGTATTTTTAATAGAGACGCAGTTTCACCATGTTGGTCAGGATGGTCTGGATCTCTTGACCTTGTGATCCACCTGTCTCAGTCTCCTAAGGTGCTGGGATTACAGGCGTGAGCTACTGCACCCAGCCAATTTTTCAAAAAATAGTATGCTTTTTTGTATTTTTAGTAGAGACGGGGTTTCACCATGTTGGCCAGGATGGTCTCTTAAATCCTGACCTCAGGTGATTTACCTGCCTTGGCTTCCCAAAGTACTGGGATTACAAGTATGAGCCACCACTCCCAGCCAAAACTCTTCTGTATTACTGGTGGGAATGCAAAATAGTATAGCCACTTTGGAAAACACTGGCAGTGTCTTTATAAAATGAAGATCATATTTACCTTATGTTTCATCATTCACACTCCAAAATATTTCCCCAAGAGAAATTTTCACACAAAAACCTGTCTGAAAATGTTTATACCTGCTTTACTCATAATTGCAAAAAAGTCCTTCAGCTGTTGAATGGGTAAGCAAAACTGATATATCCATACAATGGAATGCTACTCAACAATAAAAAGAAACAAATTACTGCTACCTGCAACAGAGTGAGTGACTCTCAAATCCATTATGATGATAGCAGCCCGACTGTACGATTCCATTTATGTGACATTTTAGAAAAAGCACATCTTTTGAATGGAGAACAGTTCAGTGGTTACCAGAGGCTAAGAAGGTAAGGAGGGTTTGACTACTCGGAGCAGCACAGGGTGATACAGCTATTCTGCATCTTCATTGTGATGGTGATGCATCTATCAAAACTCTCACTATACATTAAAAAAAGGATTTTTTTCTATATGTAAATTTTAAAATACCTTTTATAAGAAAGATAAAAGATTTTTCCATGGGTATGTATCTCTGTGGTGAATGCAATGCTATCCTTTAAATAGTACTTCTCAGGTGACATGCAAGTAGTGTAAGCCTGAAGTTTTTCATTTTTATCCCTCAGGTGTGGAAGTGCCATCAAAAGACTCTTTGCCAAAGAAGAGGCCAGTTTATGAAGATAAAAAGAGGAAAAAAATACCACAGCAGCTAGAAAGTAAAGAAGGTTTGTATACAAAATAGTCTCTAATTTAGGAACTATTTTGTTTGCCTTTCTCCCACAATCTTCAAAACAGTGTCTATGAAGAAAAAAGGAAAAAATCTGAAATGCATGTTGAAACTTATTTCTAAACTTATTTCTTATTGATGCTATCATTCTCACTTGATTCAAATGATAAGCTAATGGAAAAAGTATTTTACTTTTAAAAATCTGGGTTCTACCCTATGAATATTGTAATTGTTGTTAACTCTGAAAAGTAAAACTACCGTTGTTATCTTTTCTTGGTTTCCTTCTTGGCCTTCTGTGATGTTTGTTATTTTATTTATTGAGCAGAAAGAGTAGTTTTCTGTAAAACATATGACTATATTTAAACATTTTCTAAATTTGAAGAAATAGGTTTGCATAGGCCAGGCACAGTGGCTCAATCCTGTAATCCCAGCACTTTGGGAGGCCAAGGCAGGTGGATCACCTGAGGTTAGGAGTTTGAGACCAGCCTGGCCAACATGGTGAAATTCTGCTTCTACTAAAAATACAAAAATTGGCTGGTCATAGTGACAGACACCTGTAATCCCAGCTACTTGGGAGGCTAAGGCAGGGAGGATTGCCTGAACCTGGGAGTTGGAGGTTGCAGTGAGCCAAGATTGTGCCACTGCGCTCCAGCCTAGGCAACAGAGCAAGACTCCATCTCAAAAAAAAAAATAGGTTTGTACTACTATTTTTAATTCAGTACTTAGTGGAGTATCTTAACAGAAATTATACACTGAAAAAAAATATTATCTTGGTTTCTGCCCTTTTTTCAGTGTCTGAATCAGTGGAATTATGTGCTGCTGTAGAAGTTATGGAACAAGGAGTACCAGAAAAGGAAGAAACACCACCTCCTGTTGAAGCAGGCCAGTAGCATTATCTGATTATTTAATTAGTGAATTCTTATTAAATAGTGTTGGTGTGCCATAAGTTGTCTTAGTTATCATTAAATAGTTGGGGAGAACCAAATAAGTATCTGGCTGGATGGCTTTCTTTCTTCATAGTTCTTTCTTTTCTATTTCTTTTCATTTCTACATTGAATAAATATCCAGGTGAGACTTGAATCAATTTTGTTCTTTTCAGCAGTGTTAGTAAAATATTTTGTAGAAAGGATAGTAGGTTTTGGATTTTCTCTGATGCTTTTAAGTATGATCAGAAATCTCAAAAAAGACCTGAAGCTCTTCATTTAATGCTTCGGAAGCAAATGTAAAGCATTTTTAACTAGAACTTTTTAAGAACCTTAAAATTTGGCACTTTTAGACCTTCTTAAAGGTCAGCTTCTATTTACGATAATCAGAGGATTCAACTAATTCATTGTGGGGTATCTGTATATGTGTTGAGGAGTTGGGGGAAATCTCTCTCTCTCTCTTTTTTTTTTTAAATTAAGCATTGTTCTAATTCATGAGACTAGGTATCCGCAGGAGAGCTGGGGTTGCCGAAATGTATGTTTGACATTCAAGAGAATCCTCAGTATTTAAAGATGGGATCAGTAACGGAAAAAGCCTTTAGAGAATATTAAGCCTGATTTACACTGGTGAATTATATTATTGATAGTTCCTTTCCTTCCTTTTTCTACTTTCTCTTCTAAGTGAATAGGATCATTTCACTTGGGTAGACCTCAGCCTAGCATTGATATGACGAAATTACAGAAATTCAGATATGCTTAATAACATTCCACTATTTTAGGTCATATTTTTAGCTCCAGAAAGAATTGCTAATCTAGATGGATATTTTGGGTACCTGTTTCTGAGTCTCATTTCCTCCTCAATAAAACTTACCCAGACTTGTTGATAAATAATGATTATTACAGGGAAGCAGGTATCACATGCCCTACCCTCATCTTCCTTTCATTTAAGAATAGTTGTGCTTGGTTAGATTTCAGTAAAGAGAAGCATTCTTATTAAGAAGAGTATTAGGTCTTTGATATCTAAATAATATTCAGAATTTTAGCTTTCTGGCTGTTTTGGGGTTAGGAGCACAGCATTCTATTCTTAATTTAAACTGGAGTGATGGTGGTAGTTTTGTAACTTCAACTTTGGAATTTAAGTATATTTAAATATCTGTAAAGATTAAAAGCAAAATAAGAAATTCCTTGCATAAAGTATGAGTTGGATGATCAAAAAGAAGATATATGTGAAATTTCATTTGTTTTCAAGAACTGGGTACATTCATAAACCTTTTTCAAAATCTAAAACATTTAAATTAATTAATGAAACATTTAGCTTGAATGGAAAATCGGTTAAGTGTAATATAATATATTGACAGTATAGGAAATAGAAGCATTTGGCAATAGTAAATTATAACTTGCTAGCTATATTAAAAAGATAGTTCCAAAGGTAATAATTGCATACTTTTTTTGCATAATTAAAACATTCTTTTTTATATCAGAGCATAATTTTTTTACTTTTTTCTAAAAGACCTTCATATTTCTAAATAATTTTTGTATCTTAAATGCAAATTTTTACTTACAGAAGAAGAAGAAGACACTGAGGATGCTGGATTGGATGATTGGGAAGCTATGGCCAGTGATGAAGAGACAGAAAAAGGTGAATACCTCATAAGTACCCACGGATAAATATGGTTATTAGAAATGCATGATATATATTTAAATGAATAGTCTTTTGATTATGAAAGCCATGTGAACATTTCTGGGGATAGGGCGCAGTCTCCTGTTCTCTTCTTTGCCATGGTTTCTAAGTCCTCATGTGGCTCTTCATTTTATGAATGAGTAGTTCCTCAGAATGTTATTTATAAGATAGCTGCCTAAGGCTTCTAATGCATTTTTTCAGAGTGATGATATTACAAATAGGATTGTTACTAAAGCTGACCTACAAAAAGCACAGTTAACTTAAAAGGTGTTGAAGAGCTAAATACTGTAGTTCCTAATAAGTATGAATAGAGAGTAAGCATTTTTGTCCTTATTCCCCCATCTTTATTATTAAAATCTCTACTTTAGATTTAATTTCCTATTAGTTTACTAATTTACTGAGAATGATGTCTGGCTCTTTGGTTTTTTTCAGCCTCCTACCTTTCCCCAGTCTTTGTTTTTAAAGCTATGCATTTTTCCTTAAGCATGGCTTTAGTCAAATTCTACAAGTTCTGATATGTTGATATTTTCTCATTTTCTTTTTTCAACATCCTTAAAGAAAAGAACTTTCAGCCTAGAATTTCATATCCAGCCAAACTAAGCTTCATAAGTGAAGGAAAAATAAAATTTTTTGCGAACAAGCAATACTCAGAGATTTCATCACCACCAGGCCTGCTTTACAAGAGCTTCTGAAAGAAGCACTACACATAGACGGGAACAACCAGTATTAGCCATTCTCTTTTTCATTTTAATGTATTAACTTTTACCTATGATTTATTTAGTGTTTTCTTAATCTACAGAAATGGGCATTTTCTAATTGTCTTTTGTTACTTCATTGTGATTGAGAGCATACATGATTCTGTCCTTTGAAATATGTTGAGTTTTGCTATACAACCTAGCATGGTCAGTTATTGTAAATGTTTCATATTTGGGAAGAGTTCATATTCCTCAGTAGTTGGATGCTTTGCTTTCTGTATTTAGGTTAAGTTTGCTAATCATTTTGCTCACATATTTATATATTTATATATATATATAACACATATATATATAACACATATTTTATAGTGTTCTCAGGGGTTTTTTTGGTTTTGCTTTTGTTTTTCTTCTGGTGTGCTTTTTCTCTCTTACTGAGACCAGTGTGTTAAAATCTCCCATCATGATTGTGGATTGTCTGTTTCTCCTTAGTTCTGTTAGTTTTTGCTTTATGTATTTTTATGCTGTGTCATTAGGTGAGTACAGTCTTGTATCTTTCTAATGAATTGACTCTTATCATTTTTATATATATATAAAATATATATATTTCTATATATAATATATATATATTAT
>PVKP010037232.1:0-21806 GCA_004027715.1 Plecturocebus donacophilus | reverse complement strand
TCTCAGCCCCTTTTTCAGTCAGCTGGATGGACTGCTCTGACTTCCCAGAGCGCCAAACATCATCCAAAAGGAGACTCAGTCCCGTTTACTCCGCACCAAGAGCCGCCGAGCCGAGGCGCCGGCAAAAAAGCCGCGCCAGCCGAAAGGGTCACGCTGGCGACCCGTGGGGCTCCTCCACTGGGAATGTCCTGGTCCGTGGCAGCAAAAATTTATCGGTAAGTGTGGCGTCCGCTGGCTCTCTGCGCTTTTACTGGGAGCTGCAATCCTGAGCTGCTAGTGATCGGCCATCTTGGATCTCTCCTAATTTCTTAATATTAACCATCATCTTATTCTATTAACTCTTGTGTTGTTTTTTTAAAAATCCAGTATTCTTTCTTTCTTTACTTTTTTGAGATGGAGGTCACTCTACGTTGTCCAGGAAGGCCTTGAACTCTTGGGCTCAAGCTATCCTCCCACTTCAGCCTCCCTAGTAGGAGATTCCAGTATTCCTATCTTTGTTGAGTGCTTTTCCTTTTTAAAATCGCAATAACATTTTAAAAATTAGAAAAGAAAGAAGCATCCGTTTCTATTTCTACCATGTTAATACAACAGCAACTTTCATTTGTTATTTTCCCATCTAGTCTTTATACTAAAAAATAATTGTAATTATGTAATATTTCTAATTTTTTGTTCTGTTGTTTTAGTTTGACATTACTTGATAAGCATTTATTTTTAATTTTTTCTATTAGGTAGTTATACCATCATTTAAGTTTTCCTGTTTTTGTTTTTAGTTTACTTCTAGTTTCAACATTATGGATATCAGGGGTTATGCTGTGTCTTAGATCAATAAAGAGAATTTTCACTGTACTAGTGAAATATACTAGTGCTAGTAAAATGGAGATAATACAAGTTGTTGTGAGGACTATGGAAGGGAATAGATATAAGGCAGGTGTGCCCACCGTGATACAGTTCCATTTTGCTGTGGGCGCTGTCCTGTGCTTTAGGGATGCTGGACAGCATCCCTGGCCTCTGCGCCCCACTGGTAACAAAAATGTCTCCAGACATTACCAGGTGTCACGCAGGGGCAAAACCGCTCCCGGTTGAGAAATCCTGATATAAAATCAGTAGAATAGCCTGGCACTGTTTCAATGGGTGCAGTGTAAATATTTGCTACCATTATTATTGTTAGCATCATCCTTCATTTCAGGTATTCATTTCTGATAAATTCCTAGAAATACAATTTATGGGATGAGAGGTTTATTTTTAGGATTTCTGACATGCTCTCCAGAGGACTGTAGCACATTTAACATCATCAGTTTATATAAATATATCAGCATCTCTGAGGTCCAGCCAGTATCGAATTGTGAGTACCCAAAATACTGTTTTGTCTTCAGTTTCTGTAATTACTAGTCAAGATGAGCATTTACTATGTATTTTTATTTGCAATGCCATATTTGAAGATTCTGGTAACAACCTTTGTCTACTCATCTTTTTTTGTTTGCCTGTTTTGAGTTTCTCTGCCATCCAACAGTTAAAGTTGTCATCCCTCATTAGCCAAGCCTGTGTTACATTTCAACACTTGATGTTTAACAGCCTCTGAGTAGAACACTGATTGAGATCCTTTTGGATTATTGTGTCTTTCTTAAGCAATATACTGCCATTGCAGATTAAGATACAGTAATTGATGGTGCCACATAATATGAAATCTTCCAGAATTTAAATATAAAGACAATTTTGTAGAAAAGAACTCAACTTTGTATTCAGTGATATGTGTCCTATAATAGAAATGATTGCCGCTGTTTTCAGTACCTCTTGTTTCTCTTCTTTCTTTTTTCTCTTCTTTCTGTGTCCCTGCCTTGCTCTGTCTTGCCCTGCCTCCCCTCCCCTCCCCTCTCCTTCCTCCTTTCTTCCTTCCTTTCTTTTTTCTTTCTTTTGAGATAGTGTCTCACTTGATCTCCCAGGCTGGAATGCAGGTGGCGTGATCTTGGCTCACTGAAACCTCCACCTTGCAGGTTCAAGTGATTCTCCTGCCTTAGCCTCCCAAGTGGCTGGGATTACAGGTGCCTGCCACCATGCCTGACAAATTTTTGTATTTTTTGTAGAAACAGGGTTTTACCATATTGGCCAGGCAGGTCTCGAACTCCTGACCTCAAGTGATCCACCCACCTTAGCCTCCCAAAGTGCTGGGATTACAGGTGTGAGCCACTGTGCCAGTCCTGGTTTAAGTACCCTTTTGGAAATAACCCCAATCCTAGCTGTAGCAGAGGCTGCTGGTATCCTCTGCCCCATCCCTGCCATCAGTACTTCTGGTGCACTAGGACTTCTAGCTGCCCACACCAGCATGCCTTTTCCCAAGGGCGTTCTCTGGCTGGAAAGTTCACGCTCAGGGCTGGCAGGAAGTGTTAGCACCGAGCAACCCATAGCCAGTGACTGCTGCTGTAGTATAAATTCTCCAGCTTTCTTGCATCTCAGTTCAGCTACTTTTGAGATGAACATTTTACACTGTGTCTCCAAGTTCCCCGGTGGATTGGGATCCAATGGTAACTTGCTTGATAATGACCCTTTTATTGGCCACCTCTCTTGCATCTCAGATCAGCTACTTTCAGATGAACATTTTACTCTGCATCTCCAAGTTCCTAGTTGGATTGCGATCCAATGGTAACTTGCTTGATAATGGTCCTTTTATTGGCCACCTTTCCTTCTTTGTCTCCTTTCTTTACTCCCTACCAGTGTTTTCCTGGGATCAGTTCTGAAATAATCTACTTATACTTGAATCCTTGACTCAGGGTCTGCTCCTGGGGGGAAGAACCAAACTAAGATATTAGCCAACTTTTCTTTTGACTTTGATTGATGAGAGAAGAGGCAAGATCAGACCAGGAGAATAGAAATATTTTGAAGACCTGTCTGTATAAAAAGTAGATGAATTTAACTTCACTGATTCAAGAGACTGGACAAGTAAATAAATATTCTTGTTATGCTGCTGCCCAGGGTGTCCTAAGAAAGAGTCTTCAGATTGCACTATGGGATTAAAGCCATGGCAGGTGGTATTTAGTGTCCCTGCCTAATGTGACTTTTCATCCACTTTCTTTACACCATAGTCTGACTCAGGGGTTTGCTGGATTTCAGAAAGACTAGTTTTTAGTTTGTGACTAAAAAGACTGGCTGATGTTAGGAAAGGGGAAAAGCACCTTGTCAATCACTCTACTAATTTTATCCTTGATTTTGAGATAATTATTAATGCTCCAGGGAAAAAATTTAGCTTGGCAGACAGGGCAATATTAGTTTCAATTGTGAGCTTAATCCAGAGTGCTATATTTGAGTTAAAACCATCCAGGAGTCTTCCAGGGAAGTCCAGAATTTTCTAGGGAAGACCAGGTAGATATTTCTGGATGCTAAAAGGGGCATTGCAGAGCTGATAAGGAAATAAGTCCCTTATTTAGAACATTTTTAAAAATGTATTTATCTTTTTTAGAGACAGGGTCTTACTTCATCACCCAGGCTGGAGTGCAGTGGCATGACCATGGTTCACTGCAGCTTTAACTTCCTGGACTCAAGTGATCCTCCTCTCTCAGTCTCCCAAGCAGCTGAGACCACAGGTGTGTGATACTACACCTGGCCAATTTTCTATTTTTTTGTGGAGATGGGATCTCACTATGTTGCCCAGGCTGGTCTTGAACTCCTGGGCTTACGTGATCCTCCCACTTTGGCCTCCCAAAGTGCTGGGATTACAAACGTGAGCTACCTCACCCAGCCAGAAGTGCCTATTTTATTAGAGACATGGGTCAATTCCTGGGATGTTTTATTTTCTTCATGCTGACACTTCTTACTTAAAAGAATAAAAATAAGAGCCAAAATTAATCATAGTAATCATAATAATGGCAACAAAAAAAAAAAACAAAAGGAAAGGAGTAAAATAGAGTTGTAAATGTTTGCTTTGTTATTTAAAAAATCAACTCATTGGAACTGATTTATATAAAGTTAAATCTTGCTAGAATAGCTGAATTCCTTTATAAATGGGTGGTGTGGGAATGCTAGGATCTTGGAGTGGGCATTCCATGCCAGGGTAGAAATTTTCTGCTCAGACACTTAGTGAAGGAACCAACCGAGGTAAGGTAGGTGATGTGCCCATCCAGGGGCACCCAGCTCCCTGTGCATGCCAACCCCATCTGCCTAGGACCCAACTCTGTTGTTCATTGTACCCTCTTCAGACTGCAGACCTCCAGGGGCACTTGTCTTAAAGTCATACAGCTGTTTTTTTCCTCTCCAGGAAAATGTTGAATGTATTTTCTAAATAGCTGAGGTCATTGCATGGTCTTCAGTGAACTTAGCTACAAGTGAATGTGACCTGGAGTGACCCAGAGTGAGTGCTGGCCAGCATAGGTTTCACATTTTCCATGTGAAAGTTCTTCTTTTGTTGTTTGTGATTAATAACTGGATGGGATATAAGCCAAATGATTTCATTGTTGAACACAGACTTGAAGGTCGTGAGAAACTGCCTGTTCAAATTACACTTTGCCAAGACGTGGAGAAAGGTCTGCATCAACACCTGAATAGTTTTAGAAATACAGCAGAGAAGGAAAAAAATGACCTGCCATTCTTTATGTGACGTGAAAGTTGATTTCCACTTGATGCAATATCTTGAGCCCTTACAACATCTGACCTTTGAGGCTGATGAGTTTGCACTGAGTCAGCACTTTAAGGTGTATCTAGGACCTACTGTGTGCCAGGTTGTTTAGAATGAGTTTTTTATGCTAAGTCATGTGTTATATTTATGCTTATTTTGTTACATGCTCAATTTTTCTTAGGTTTTTTATTATATTGGTTTGCAATTTTTAAAAAATGATTATTACTTTTAATTTTTATGGGTATGATTTGCTATTTGAAATACGATTTTGAATAAGTTTCTCAGTTTTAGCGCTTTGCATTTTATGTTTTCAAAATAATTTAATGTTCATAGATAATAATTGATGGACACATGGTAGTATTTAAATCTAAAAATAGAGAAACCATGGCACACAAAACACAGTATCGTACAGAACTGCATTTTTTGCTTCTTTTCTGTGTGTTTTCTAGGCTTTTGAGTCAGATACTAGGAAAAGGTCTGTCCGTCTTTGATTTTCCCACTTGGAGAAGCACTGAGATACTTCTATACACATGTCCATTGGTATAGTGACCTAGTAGCTACAAATTGAAAATCATTTTGAAATTGACACACACAAAGCTTGGTTCTCCAGAAGTGATGAGGTGTAAGATGGTTGCGGACTGACTTGGCCTGCTGAATCCTGTTTCTTTGCAGCATTATTACTATATGTTTATTTTCCACATGGGCCTTAAATCTCCCCTCTCAAGACAGCATCTAGGTCCCAGCTCAGCTGGTAGGAGTTTGTGCAGTAGCGAAAACTGCAGATGGGCAGAGATACAAACTCCTCACTCAATTAATTCCCATGACAGTCTTTCCCTGTCTTAAAACAAACAAAAGAAAACAAAACAAAGAAGGGAGAGGAGATCATGTGGGCATGTATATTTCCAGTATTTTGTTATAAATAAGGAATTTAAGTGTATGAATTCAATAGGTGAGGGTGGGATGGGTTCAGAGCTGGGGGAGGAACCATCTAAAGGCTTCATGAAAGGAGGTACCATTTGCTGCAGATACTAATGGCAGCATTGGGGCTGGAGGAAAATGTTCCAGGTAGAGGGCACAGAATTAATAAGAGGTGGCTATAGAAAGTATACTGAATGCCATGCTAGGGAGGCATTTATCCCTGTAACATATAGATGTATCTGAATTTAAAGGCAGTGGGTGATGTTCAGAGCTTTGAAGTGTAAGATATTTAGCAATCAGAAGAAGGTGAATCTGTCAGCGGTGTTTAGGATGTGAATCCAAGGGTAGATAGTATGGAAGGTTATTGTAGTACCTTGAGAGAATGCTTTTGAGGACCTGAATGTGTAGGTTGCTAGCCTGGGAATATCTGGGCTCTGTTGATGAATTAAAATCACTTATGGCAAAGCCCTCTTCATGGATTTTAATATTTAAGATTTCACTGCCAAAAGCTGAGCTCACTCTTCTTTTCAGTTTAACTGTGATAGAAGGAACTTGTGCGTGACAGTCTCCCTCTCGTTGAGTCTGTGCTACTGGTTTCTCGATTGGGAACTCAACTGATACCTGCAGAAATTGCTTCTGATTGGGACCTGCTTCTCCCAATGTCTCCCTTTATGATTTCCCCTGAAAGATAAAGGAGTGATTTGGGTGAAATGTCCTTCGTTTTGGGTCGGTTTGTGTGGGATGACGCCTGGTGTAGATTTTGTGTGTGGGTGCTAACGTACTTTTAGCTAGCTGGGGCTAGAAGCTCAGTCACCTATAGCTTTGCTCTCCCCACTTCGTGTTTTTACTTCTGATTTTCTGTTTCCCAGTTTGTGATTCACAGGCAGGAATGAATGACTGAGAAGTCTTGCACATGAGTGGGTGTATTTGTTTCCTCTTGTGGTTGTATCGAGTTAGCACAAATTTGGCAGCTTAAAACAACGCAACTTTTCTATCTTACATTTCTCGAGGTTATAAGTTGGACACGGGTCTCACTGAGCTAAAATGAAGGTGTTGACAGGGACATGCTCCTTCTGGGAGCTCAGAGGAGACTCTTTTTCCCTTGAGTTTTCCAGCCTCCACAGGCTGCCCATGTTTCTTGGCTCACGGCTCCCTTTAGTCTTCAAAACCAGCAGCGGTGGGTTGAGTCCTTCTTACGTGGCTCATTGCTTGCTCTGCTATTCACCCATCTTCCTTTTCCACTTAGAACGCCCCTTGTGACTTCACTGAGCTCATGAGACTAACCCAAGATAACCTTCTATCCTAAAGTCAGTTGATTAGCCAGCAACACTTTCATCAGCAACCTCAATTTACCCCTTGCTGTGTAACGTAAGGTACTCACAGGACATGGGTATCTTTTGCAAGCGGAGAGGAAGAGGATGTGTTATTCTGCTTGCCACATTGCGTAACTCTTGATTTTCATTGAGAGTGGTGGATAATTCTCCAGTCATTCCTGCTTTCTCCTGAAATACATTTCATCACTTTCTTTTGGCAGTTGACTTAATAATTAATTAAAAAAATAATGTTGGAAGAAGCTTTTCCTGTTCATGTGTGTGTTATGATGCAGATGTTTGACGATGGGGAAAAAGGGAAGAAACGACTCCAGTCCTTCCACTTAAGGGACAGCCTAGGATTGGAATTCTGGAATAGATCATGAGGAGTAGCTGGTTAACTTTCTTGTGACCAAAGCATGTGCATAAACTACTTATGGTTCTCCACTTTTCACACTTTATTCTGAAGATGCATGCTTCAGTTAATGTGAGTTAGTGGTTTACTCTCTGTCATTGGCAGGATTGTTACTAAGTGACATACATTCACCACAGTATTCAAATGTACTTGGGAAGAAAATGAGTAGTCAAAGTAAAAGTGGGGTTTAAATGACTCCTATTTTACGAAAAGTGAAGAAGTTCAGAAATTAGTTAAGGTGTTTTTTTTTTTTTTGGTGATCTGTGGATTCAATGATCGTTTCGTTCATGGAAGGAATTTGTTTTCACTAACTTCAAATATTATGGCAGCTGATAGAGATTTATTTGTCTCACATTCTACTTCTGATATAATAAACTAAACAGTGTAATCATCACATGAATATAAAAGTTGTTAAATGATGTGTTAAAGCAGTACAGCTCAGCTGGGCTTGTGGTGGCTTATGCCTGTAATCCTAGCACTTTGGGAGGCCAAGGTGGTGGGCGGATCATGAGGTCAAGAGATCCAGACCATCCTGACCAACATGGTGAAACCCTGTCTACTAAAAAATACAAAAATTAGCTGGGCATGGTGGTGCGGGCCTGTAGTCCCAGCTCTTTGGGAAGCCGAGGCTGGAGAATTGCTTGAACCTGGGACACAGAGGTTGCAGTGAGCCGGAATCGTGTCACTGCACTCCAGCCTGGCAACAGAGTGAGACTTCATCTCAAAATAAAATAAAATAAAATAAAAGCAGTACAGCTCATGTTCATTTACTTGGAAGCCAGGAGAGTATACCTGTGGGAGATGTTGCTTTCAATAAATTTTTACCTATATAAAATTTTTAACTTTGATTTGAAGTTCGAAGTACTTGTGCAGGTTTGTTATAGAGGTGAACCTGTGTAAGAGGAGTTTGTTGTACAAATTATTTCATCACCCGGGTACTAGGCCTAATAGCCATTGGTTGTTTTTCCTGATGCTCTCACACTCCCATCTTCCAGCCTCCGGTAGGTCCCGGTGTCCGTTGTTCCTCGCTGTGTGTCCACGTGTTTTCACTATTTAGCTTCCACTTTAAGGTGACAACATGTGGTATTTGGTTTTTTCTTGCTGCATTAGTTTGCTAAGGATAATGGCCTTCAGTTTCATCCACAATTCTGCAGATAACATGATCTTGTTCTTTTTTATGGCTGCACATATTCCGTGATGTGTATGTAACATATTTTCTTTATCCAGCCTACCACTGATGGGCCTTTAGGTTGACTTGATGTCTTTGCTGTTGTGAATAGTGCTGTAGTGGACATACACATGCATGTGTCATCATGATGGAATGATTTATATTTCTTTGGGTATCTATCTAATAATGGGATTTCTGGGTTGAATGGTAGTTCTGTTGTTAGGTCTTCGAGGAATCGCCACACTGCTTTTCACAGTGGTTGGACTGATGTACATGCCTACCAACAGTGTGTGTGTTCCTTTTTCTCTGCAATCTCACCAGTGCCTATGGTTTTTTGACTTTTTAATAATAGCCATTCTGACTGGTGTGAAATGGTATCTCTACTTGCATTTGTTTTTTTTTTTCTTTTTCTTTTTTAAACAGAGTCTTGCTCTGTCACCCAGGCTGGAGTGCAGTGGCACAATCTCGGCTCACTGCAACCTCCGCCTCCTAGGTTCTAGTGATTCTCGTGCCTCAGTTTCTGGAGTAGTTGGGACTACAGGCGCATGCCACCATGCCTGGCTAGTTTTTTGTATTTTTAGTAGAGACAGGGTTTCACCATTTTGCCCAGGCTGGTCTTGAACTCGTGACCTCAAGGGATCTGCCTGCCTCAGCCTCCCAAAGTGCTGGGATAATAGGCATGAATCACTGCACCTGGCTCCTCTACCTTCATTTTTAAGAAAGGGTTATACATGAGCCAAGAATTTGTTTAAAAAAAATGCTTCCAAGATAATTATAGATATGTTACTTCGACCTGTCACTTTTTTTGGTTAATTTTAAATTTGAATTTTATTTTATAGATATGTATCTTTTATGACCTCCTTCGATTGTTATATAGACAATACAATTATTGTTAAATAATATCTAGATTATTTAGAATAATAGAATATTTTCTTTTATGCATTTCTGAAAAACTCAAGTTACTGTTAATTAAGTAAGGATTTTGTCATAGACAAATAGATGTAGCAATAGCATAGTAACCTGCTGGATACTGCCTGAATCTTTTGTTTTTACATGGATAAATTCTACTAGCTTTTATTTTTCAAGGAGGCACTTATCTTCAAGAAGACAGTCATTTGTTGGGTGGGGGTCAGGAGAAAAATCCTAAGAATGTGAAAACCCCTATATAAGGAGAAGTTTTGGTTTCTTTTTTCTATTTGAGATGGAGTTTTGCTCTTTCACCCAGAGATTTGTGTGGGGACACAGCCAAACCATATCAGAGGGTTCCCTACTGGGAGTGGGCAAAAGTTTTCTTTCCTTGCTTTTTTTGAGACAGAGTCTCACTCTGTTGCCCAGGCTGGAATGCAGTGGTGTGATATCATCTCACTACAACCTCTGCCTCCTGGCTTCAAGCGATTCTCCTGCCTCAGCCTCTCAAGTAGCTGGGATTACAGGCCCATGCCACCATGCATAGCTAATTTTTGTATTTTTAGTAGAGATGGGGTTTCACCATATTGGCCAGGATGGTCTTACTCTCTTGACCTTGTGATCCACCTGCCTCGGCCTCCTAAAGTGCTGAGATTAAAGACGTGAGCCACTGTGCCTGGCCCAGGGTATAATATTTATGTGATAAAATGTTTCACTTTTATTCTATTTATATATTTATTTTAAAAAATATTTTTTATTGTACTTTAGGTTCTGGAGTACATGTGCAGATCATGCAGGATTGCTGCATAGGTACATACATGGCAATGTAGTTTACTGCCTCCATCCCCCCTTCATGTTATCCCTCCCCGACCTCCCTACCCCCCACTGCCCCTCCCCTGGCCTCCCCCAACAGACCCCAGTGTGTGATGCTCCCCTCCCTGTGTCCATGTGTTCTCATTGTTCAACACCTGCCTATGTGTGAGAACATGTGGTGTTTGATTTTCTGTTCTTGTGTCAGTTTGCTGAGAATGATGGTTTCCAGGTTCATCCATTTCCCTAATAAGGACACAAACTCATCGATGTTTATGGCTGCATAGTATTCCAAGGTATATATGCGCCACATTTTCCTTGTCGAGTGTATAATTTGATGGGCATTTGAGTTGGTTCCAGGTCTTTGCTATTGTAAATAGTGCCACAGTGAACACACGTGTGCATGTGTCTTTATAATAGAATGATTTATAATAGTTTGAATATATACCCAGTAATGGGATTGCTGGGTCAAACAGAATTTCTATTTCTAGGTCCTTGAGGAATCACTACACAGTCTTTCACAATGGTTGAACTAATTTACTCTCCCACCAACAGTGTAAAAGTGTTCCTATTTCTCCACATCCTCTCCAGCATGTGTTGTCTCGATTTTTTAATGATCGCCATTCTAACTGGCATGAGATGATATCTCAGTGTGGTTTTGATTTGCATGTCTCTAATGACCAGTGATGATGAGCATTTTTTCATATGTTTGTTGACCTCATATGTGTCTTCTTTTGAAAAGTGTCTGTTAATATCCTTCGACCACTTTTGGTTGGGTTTGTTTGTTTTTTTCTTGTAAATCTGTTTTAGTTCTTTGTAGATTCTGGTTATTAGCCCTTTGTCAGATGGGTAGATTGCAAAAATTTTTTCCCATTCTATTGGTTGCTGGTTCACTCTAATGACTGTTTCTTTTGATGTAAAGAGCACTAGGGTTTAATTGGATCCCATTTGTCTATTTTGGCTTTTGTTGCCAATGCTTATGGTGTTTTAGTCATGAAGTCCTTGCTTATGCCTATGTCCTGAATGGTTTTGCCTAGGTTTTCTTCTAGAGTTTTTATGGTGTTAGGTCTTATGTTTTAGTCTTTAATCCATCTGGAGGTAATTTTAGTGTAAGGTGTCAGGAAGGGGTCCAGTTGATTTTCTGCACATGGCTAGCCAGTTTTTCCAACACCATTTATTAAACAGTGAATCCTTTCCCCATTGCTTGTTTTTGTCAGGTTTGTCAAAGATCAGATGGTTGTAGATGTGTGGCGTTTCCCCTGAGGCCTCTGTTCTGTTCCATTGGTCTATATCTCTGTTTCAGTACCAGTACCATGCTCTTTTGATTACTGTAGCCTTGTAGTATAGTTTGAAGTCAGGTAGCATGAGTCCTCCAGGTTTGTTCTTTTTGCTTAGGATTGACTTGGCTATGCGGGCTCTCTTTTGGTTCCATATGAAGTTTAAGGTGGTTTTTTCCAGTTCTGTGAAGAGAGTCATAGGTAGCTTGATGGGGATAGCGTTGAATATATAAATTGCTTTGGCCAGTATGGCCATTTTCATAATATTGATTCTTCCTAACCATCAGCATGGAATGTGTTTCCTCTGTTTGTGTCCTCTCTTATTTCCTTGAGCAGTGGTTTGTAGTTTTCCTTGAAGAGGTCCTTTACATCCTTTGTTAGTTGTATTCCTAGGTATTTTATTCTCTTTCTAGCAGTTGTAAATGGGAGTTCGCTCTTGATTTGGCTCTCTTTTAGTCTTTTAAAATACACAATATTGTGTTTTAAAAGAAACAACCAGATGGTCCTACAAATCTTAAAAGCCATGGAAATGAGTAAACAAATATGAATAAAATGCACAAATGAACGGATGTTGGTAAGTTTTAGTGACTTCCCAAACTTCTTAGTTATGAGAAAAATAATGCATGTTCTCACATAAATGAATTTGAGTAGATGCAGAAATTCTAAAAGCTGCACATCAATTTTTTTAAAGAGCTCTCAATCCAGAAAAAGTTTATGAATACTACCTTAAGAGAATTCTTTAAGATCTTATTTTATGAAAGGTCAAAACAGAAATTAAAAGGTAAAACAAAACAAAGTCCCTTAAGTCAAACACAGTAAAAAGACACCTTATAAGTCACAAAAGAACTGTCATTAGGTCTCTCTTGGAACCTGCTCTGTAATTTTCAAACTGTCACTAAACTCACCCTATTTTTTAAACAGCTTATCATTTATTATCCTTTTTTTTTTTTTTTTGAGACAGAGTCTCACTCTTTTGCCCAGGCTGGAGTGCAACAGCACAATTTTGGCTCACGGCACCTTCCACCTCCTGTTCAAGTGATTCTCCTGCCTCAGCCTCCATGTTGATCAGGCTGATCTCGAACTCCTGACCTCAGGCGATCTGTCTTGAATTGTAGCTCCCATAATTCCTATGTGTTGTGGGAGGGACCTGGTGGGAGGTAACTGAATCATGGGGGGCAGGTTTCCCATGCTATTTTTGTGATAGTGAATAAGTCTCACGAGATCTAATGGCTTTATAAGAGGCAGTTCCTCTGTACATGCTCTCTTGCCTGCTGCCATGAAAGACATGGCTTTGCTCCTCCTTTGCCTTCTGCCATAATTGCAAGGCCTCTCCAGCCATGTGGAACTGTGAACCCATTAAACCTCTTTTTCTTTATAAATTACCCAGTCTTGGGTATTTCTTCACAGCAGTATGAAAATGGACTAATACAATAAATTTTACTGGTAGAGTGGGATACTTCTATTAAGATACCTGAAAATGTGGAAGTCGCTTTGGAACTGTGTAGCAGGCAGAGCTTGGAACAATTTGAATGGCTTCCTAGGAAGATGTTAATCCTGAAGACAGTGGGGAAAATGGCTCCAGGGCATGTCAGAAGTCTTCATGGCAGCCCCTCCCATCCCAAGCCAGGAGGTCTAGGAGGAAAATATGGTTTAGTGGGCCAGGCCCAGGGCCTTACTGCTTTGTGCAGTCTTGGGACTTGGTGCCCTGTGTCCCAACCATGGCTAGAAGGGGCCAACATATAGGTCAGGCTGTTTGCTTCAAAGGGTACAAGCCCCAAGCCTGGGTGGCTTACACATGGTGTTGGGTCTGCAGGTGCACAGAAGTCAAGAATTAAGGTTTGGGAGCCTCCGCTTAGATTTCAGAGGACGTATGGAAATGCCTGGATGTCCACGAAGTGGTGCACTGCAGGGGCAGAGCACCTAATGGAAAACCTGTGCTAGGGCAGTGTGGAAGGGAAATGTGAGCTGGGAGCCCCGACACAGTCCCCACTGGAGAACTGCTTAGTGGAGCTGTGAGAAAGGGGTCACCGTCCTCCAGACCCCAGAATGGTAGATCACTGACAGTTTGCATTGTGCACCTGGAAAAGCCACAGACACTCAGTGCCAGCCTGTGAAAGCAACAGGACCATGGGAACTCACCTCTTGCATCAGCATGACCTGGATGTGAGACATGGAGTCAAAGAAGATTATTTTGGAGCTTTACAAGTTGACTGCCCCGCTGGATTTCTGACTTGCATGGGGCCGGTATTTGTACTGAAAATCAAGATCAAGTGAGCTTTTGCCCTTCTGCTCCATAGGATGTTCCTGTCCTCCCTGAGCTCACCTTAGGACACCTGCATTACTGTTTGACAGGTATATTGCCCCAGTCAAACTCCCCACCTAGCAATGTCCCCAGTCCCCCCACTCATTCCTGCAAAGGGGCCTCCCACTTATTCTACACCTCTTATGTCTCTTCACCATGCCAGACTAGAGTCAAGTTCAACAGGGTGTTCTCTTCTCACTGATTATTTTTTGTTTGTGTGCATTTACTAACATGAGTATTATATGAATTTATATTGCCTATTTTTTATAGTAAAAGACATACATATATTTAGAATTAGCCAGCTGGACTCAGTTTAGATGATCCCAATATTGTGGGCAACATCCAAACCATCGTAATCAGGAGCCAGTCGAACATATGCCTTCTTCTCTCCATCAGGCCGAATCAGGGTGTTGACCTTGGCCACGTCAATGTCGTAGAGCTTCTCCATAGCCTGTTTAATCTGGTGCTTTTTGGCTTTAACCTCCACAATGAACACAAGTGTGTTGTTGTCTTCTAGCTTCTTCATGACAGACTCAGTGGTCAGCGGAAACTTGATGATAGCATAGTGGTCAAGTTTGTTTCTCCTGGGGGAGCTCTTCTGAGGATATTTGGGCTGCCTTCAGAGTCACAGTGTCTTGGGCTGCTGGAAGGTGGGTGACGTGCGGATCTTCTTTTTTTTTTGTGGCCGTGGACACCTTTCAACACTGCCTTCTTGGCCTTTAAAGCCTTCGCTTTGGCTTCAGCTTTAGGAGTGGCATGAGCTTCCTTCTTCACTTCCGGCGCCAACTTGTGAAAAGGGTCCTATATTGCCTATTTTTAATACATACAAGATGATTTTATTTATATTGTTTACAATTTATTTTTCTTTAGCTAAATACATTGAATTACTTTCTATGCCAGTACTAGTAGGTCTAGTATGCTCTTTTAAATCACTCTGTTACCCATTATTTACCATGAATATAATTCTGCGGACATACTAAAATTCTTTGCAGATTAACTTTTATATTTCACATAGCTGATGGCAGAAATAAGGGGAGAAGAAGGAGTGACAGATTGGAGTGATATCTTAGTTGCTAAAACTCTGCTTTGTTCATCATCTCAGAGAGTGGGTGTGTAGGGCTGAGATAGGCATGCATTTTGAAAAGAGGGGGTTGTTGACTAAGAAGTAGGCCTCCACCTAACAGAACACCCACTGTGACTATTTACAATGTTTGCATCTCAGCAAAAATACCATTTGTATTTTGAATTCCTTTGTTTCAACTACATAACTCAATAAGAAAGAAGGTTTCCTACAATTGAAAAGAATAGACAGTGTTTAAAGGCCAAATTTTGCCTTCCTTTTAAGGGTGAATGTGCTTTATTTTAAGCCACTCTTCTTTTTCAAGTTAAGAAGGGCCCTCTGGTATTTCTGTGCAAAGCATCGGCAATACTGTTGCTTTTTAAGTTAATCATTTTTAATCTTTATTATTTTATTTTGTGCCTATTGCTATGGCATCTGGAGCTCAGTGCTTCTGACAGTATATTTTATGGATGCTTGGGGGCAGATTGCCTGGGCTGGCCTCTGCTCCAGTTCTTATTAGTTGTGTACATCAACCCTGTTTTCCCATCTGTTAAATGGGACAGTAATCACCATAATGGTAACTCATGGCTGTTGTGAGGATTAAAATAAGACAGTGCAAGTGAAAGTCCACAGGATGGGAGAAAATATTTGCAAATTATATATCTGATAAAGCTGTAGTATCCAAAATAGATAAAGAATTCTTGATTTGATCCACGATGGCTGAATAGGAACAGCTCTGGAGTGCAGTTCCCAGTGAGAAGGCAGAGGGTGAATGATCTTCACATTTCCAAACGAATTTTTACTGCCCACAGACCAGGAGATTCCCAGGTGAAAAAGCACCACAAGTCTTCAGCATGGCTGTTTCAGCCGGTGCAGTGGGTCTCTGCACAAAAACTCACACAAACCTGGCCACAAATGGCGCCTGGAATGTCTAGGAGACAGAGTCACCCATTCAACTGAAAGAAAAAGGGGGCTGAAACAGGGAACCAGGTGATCTGGCTCGGTGAGTCCCACCCCCACAAAGACCAGCAATCTGAAATGCTCTGGACTGAGAGTTTCACAGCAAGCACAGGTGGACCCGGGATCGTCCATCTCTGTGGGAGGAAGGGCGTCCACCATTACTGAGGCAGTCCACCACTATCGAGGCAGTCCGCCACTACTGAGGCAGTCTGTCACTATCGAGGCAATCCACCACTACCGAGGGAGTCAGCCATTACAGAGACAGTCCGCCATTACTGAAGCAGACTGCCATTATTGAGGCAATTCTAACTATACGTCTATAAACAAAACTGCAAGGAAGTTCACACAGCAGCTGAGCAGAGCCCATGGCAGCTCAGCAGCGCCTCTGCTGGCAGACTGTAACTAGGCTACCTTTTTGCTGGGAAGGGCATCTCTGAAAAAAGGCAGCAGCATGTCAGGAACTTATAAATAAAGCTCCACCTTCCTAGGACAGAGCACCTGTGGAAAAAAGGTGGTTATGAATTCCACTGCAGCAGACTTAAACGTACCTGCCCAGCAGCTCTGAATGGAACAGAGCTCACAGCTCAGTACTTGAGCTCATATAAGGGACAGATTGTCTCCTCAAGCAGCTCTCTGACCCCCATATATCCAAAGAGACACCTCATAAAGGAGAACTCAGGCTGACATCTGGCAGATATCCTTCTGGGACAAAGATAACAGAAGAAGAAATTGGCAGCAACCCTTATTGTTCTGCAGCTGCTGCAGGTGATCCCCAGGCAAGCAGGGTCTGGAGTGGGCCTCCAGCAGGCCTGCAGCGGAGGGGCCTGACTGTTAGAAGGAAAACTAAGAAACAGAAAGAAAGAACTTCATCATCTGCAAAAAGGACATCCACCCAGAGACCCCATCCCAAAGTCACCAACTACAAAGACCACAGGTAGATAAATCCACAAAGATGGGAAGAAACCAGTGCAAAAAAGACGAAAACACCCAAAACCAGAACATATCTCCTACTCCTATGGATCACAACTCCTCACCAGCAAGGAAACAAGGCTGGATGGAGAATGAGTCTGATTAATTGACAGAAATAGGCTTCAGAAAGTGGGTAATAGCAAACTTCTCTGGGCTAAAAGAACATGTTCTAACCCAATGCAAAGAAACTAAGAACCTTGAAAAACGGTTTGATGAAATGCTAACGAGAATAAATGGCTTAGAGAAGAAATGAATTGATGGAGCTGAAAAACACAACATGAGAACTTCACGAAGCATACACAAATTTCAATAGCCAAACTGACCAATCAGAAGAAAGGATATCAGAGATTGAAGATCAACTCAGTGAAATAAAACAAGAAGGCAAGATTAGAGAAAAAAGAGTAAAAAGAAATGAACAAAGCCTCCAAGAAATATGGGATTATGTGAAAAGACCTAATCTACATTTGATAGGTGTACCTGAATGGACCGAGAGAATGAATCCAAGCTGGAAAATACTCTTCAGGATATTATACAGGAGAACTTCCCCAACCTAGGAAGGCAGGCCAATATTCAAGTCCAGGAAATACGGAGAACACCACAAAGGTATTCCTCAAGAAGAGCCACCCCAAGGCACATAATCGTCAGATTCACCAGGGTTGAAATGAAGGAAAAAATGCTAAGGGCACCCAGAGAGAAAGGTGGGGTTACCCATAAAGGGAAGCCCATCAGACTCACAGCAAATCTCTCGGGAGAAACCCTACAAGCCAGAAGAGAGTGGGGACCAATATTCAACATCCTTAAAGAAAAGAACTTTCAACCTAGAATTTCACATCCAGCCAAACTAAGCTTCGTAAGTGAAGGAGAAATAAAATCCTTTATGGACAAGCAATTACTCAGAGATTTCATCACTACCAGGCCTGCCTTACAAGAGCTCCTGAAAGAAGCACTAAACATAGAAAGGACCAGCCACTCCAAAAACATACCAAATGGTAAAGAGCATCAACACAATGAAGAAACTGCATCAACTAATGGGCAAAACAACCAGCTAGCATCAAAATGGCAGGATCAAATTCACCCATAACAATATTAACCTTAAATGTAAATTGGCTAAATGCCCCAATCAAAAGACACAGACTAGTAAATTGGATAAAAAGTCAAAACCCATCAGTGTGCTGTATCCAGGAAACCCATCTCACATGCAAGGATACACATAGGCTCAAAATAATGGGATGGAGGAAGATTTACCAAGCAAATGGAGAGCAAAAAAAAGCAGGAGTTGCAACCCTAGTCTCTGATGAAATAGACTTTAAACCAACAAAGATCAAAAGAGACAAAGAAGGGTGTTACATAATGATAAAAAGATCAATTCAACAAGGAGAGCTAACAATCGTAAATATATATGCACCTAATACAGGAGCACCCAGATACATAAAGCAAGTTCTTAATGACCTACAAAGAGATGTAGACTCCCACACAATAATAGTGGGAGACTTTAACTCTCCACTGTCAATGTTAGACAGATCAATGAGACAGAAAATTTACAAGGATATCCAGGACTTGAACTCAGATCTGGACCAAGCAAACCTAATGGACATTTACAGAACTCTCCACCCCAAACCCACAGAATATACATTCTTCTCAGCACCACATCACACTTACTCTAAAACTGACCACATAATTGGAAGTAAATCACTCCTCAGCAAATGCAAAAGAACGGAAATCATAACAAACAGTCTCTCAGACCACAGTGCAATCAAATTAGAACTCAGGATTAAGAAACTAACTCAGAACCGCAAAACTTCATGGAAATTAAACAACTGGCTCTTGGATGTTGACTGGATAAACAATGAAACGAAGGCAGAAATAAAGATGTTCTTTGAAACCAATGAGAACAAAGACAAATGTACCAGAATCTCTTGTCTAGAGGAAAATTTATAGCAATAAATGCCCACATGAGAAGCAAGGAAAGATCTAAAATTGACACCCTATCATCAAAATTGAAAGAGCTAGAAGAGGAAGATCAAGAAAACTGAAAAGCTAGCAGAAGACAAGAAATAACTAAGATCAGAGCAGAACTGAAGGAGATAGAGACACAAAAATCCCTTCAAAAAAATGAATAAATCCAGGAGCTGGTTTTCTGAAAAGATCAACAAAATAGACCACTAACCAGATTAATAAAAAAGAAAAGAGGAAAGAATCAAATAGATGCAATAAAAAATGATAAAGGGGATATCACCACCGATTCCACAGAAATACAAACTACCATCAGGGATTACTACAAACAACTCTATGCATAATAAACCAGTAAACCTGGAAGAAATGGATAAATTTCTGGACACTTGCACCCTCCCAAGCCTAAACCAGGAAGAAGTCGAAACCCTGAATAGACCAATAACAAGGGCTGAAGTTGAGGTAGCAATTAATAGTCTACCAACCAAAAAAAGCTCACATCCAGATGGGTTCACAGCCAAATTCTACCAGATATACAAACAGGAGCTGGTACCACTCCTTCTGAAACTATTCTAAACAATCCAAAAAGAGGGAATCCTTCCCAGATCATTTTTTATGAGACCAACATCATCCTGATACCAAAACCCGGCAGAGACTCAAGAAGAAAAGAAAACTTCAGGCCAATATTCATGATGAACATAGATGCAAAAATCTTCAATAAAATACTAGCAAACCAACTGCAACAGCACATGAAAAATCTTCTCCATCACAATCAAGTAGGCTTCATCCTGAGGATGCAAGGCTGGTTCAACATATGCAAGTCTATAAATGTAATCCAACACATAAACAGAACCAAAGACAAAAACCACGTGATTATCTCAATAGATGCAGAGAAGGCCTTGACAAAATTCAACAGCCTTTTATGCTAAAAACTCTCAATAAACTAGGTATTGATGGAAAGTATCTCAAAATAATAAAAGCTATTTATGACAAACCCACAGCCAATATCATACTGAATGGGCAAAAACTGGAAGCGTTCCCTTAAATCTGGCACTAGACAAGGATGTCCTCTCTCATCACTCCTATTTAATATAGATTTGGAAGTTCTAGCCAGAGCAATCAGGCAAGAAAAAGAAATAAAGAGTATTCAATTAGGAAAAGAGGAAGTCAAATTGTCTCTATTTGCAGACAACATGATTGTATATTTAGAAGACCCCATCGTCTCAGCCTAAAATCTCCTGAAACTGATAAGCAACTTCAGCAAAGTCCCAGGATACAAAATGAGTGTTCAGAAATCACAAGCATTCCTGTACACCAATAACAGACTTAAAGAGAGCCAAATCAATAATGAACTCCCGTTCACAATTGCTACAAAGATAATAAAATACCTAGGAATACAACTAACAAAGGATGTAAAGGACCTCTTCAAGGAGAACTACAAGCCACTGCTCAAGGAAATAAGAGAGGACACAAACAGATGGAAACATATTCCATGTTCATGGTTAGGAAAAATCAATATTGTGAAAATGGCCATACTGCCCAAAGTAATTTATAGATTCAATGCTATCCCCATGAAGCTACCTATGACCCTCTTCACAGAACTGGAAAAAACCACCTTAAACTTCATATGGAACCAGAAGAGAGCCTGCATAGCCAAGTAAATCCTAAGCAAAAAGAACAAAGCTGGAGGCCTCATGCTAACCTGACTTAAAACTATACTACAAGGCTACAGTAATCAAAAGAGCATGGTACTGGTACTGAAACAGAGATATAGGCCAATGGAACAGAACAGAGGCCTCAGGGCTCAGGGGAAATGCCACACATCTACAACCATCTGATCTTTGACAAACCTGACAAAAACAAGCAATGGGGAAACAATTCACTGTTTAATAAATGGTGTTGGAAAAACTGGCTAGCCATGTGCAGAAGGCTGAAACTGGACCCATTCCTGACACCTTACACTAAAATTACCTCCAGATGGATTAAAGACTAAAACATAAGACCTAACACCATAAAAATCCTAGAAGAAAACCTAGGCAAAACCATTCAGGATGTAGGCATAAGCAAGGACTTCATAACTATAACACCAAAAGCATTGGCAACAAAAGCCAAAATAGACAATGGGATCTAATTATACTCCAGGGTTTCTACACAGCAAAAGAAACAATCATTAGAGTGACCTGGCAATTAACAGAATGTGAAAAAATTTTTACAGTCTACCCATCTGACAAAGGGCTAATCCAGAATCTACAAAGAACTAAAACAGATTTACAAGAAAAAAACAAATACACTCATTCAAAAGTGGGTGAAGGATATGAACAGACACTTTTCAAAAGAAAACTTATATCAGGCCAACAAACATATGAAAAAATGCTCATCATCACTGGTCATTAGAGAAATGCAAATCAAGACCACAGTGAGATACCATCTCATGCCAGTTGGGATGGCGACCATTAAAAAATCTGGAGACAACAGTTGCTGGAGAGGATGTGGAGAAATAGAACGGTTTTACACTGTTGGTGGGAGTGTAAATTAGTTCAATCATTGTGGAAGACAGTGTGGTGATTCCTCAAGGATCTAGAAATGAAACTTCTGTTTGAACCAGCAATCCCATTACTGGGTATATATCCAAAGAATTATAAATCATTCTATTATAAAAACACATGCACACATATGTTCATTGTGGCACTGTTTACAATAGCAAAGACCTGGAACCAACCCAAATGCCCATCATCGGTGGACTGGACAAGAAAAATGTGGCACATATATACCCTGGAATACTATGCAGCCATAAAAAACGATGAGTTTGTGTCCTTATTAGGGACATGAATAAACCTGGAAACCATAATTCTCAGCAAACTGATACAAGAACAGAAAATCAAACACTGCATGTTCTCACTCATAGGGGGCTGTTGAACAATGAGAACACATGGACACAGGGAGGGGAGCATCACACACTGGGGTCTGTTGGGGGAGACTAGGGGAGGGGCAGCAGGGTGTACAGAGTTGGGGAGGGATAACATGGGGAGAAATGCCAGATATAGGTGACGGGGGGATGGAGGCAGCAAACCACGTTGCCATGTATGTACCTATCATGTATGTACCTATGCAACAATCCTGCCTGTTCTTCACATGTACTCCAGAGCCTAAAGTGCAAT
>PVKP010037231.1:0-20476 GCA_004027715.1 Plecturocebus donacophilus | reverse complement strand
CCCCCTCAACAGACCCGAGTGTGTGATGCTCCCCTCCCTGTGTCCATGTGTTCTCATTATTCAACACTCGCCTATGAGTGAGAACATGTGGTGTTTGATTTTCTGTTCTTGTGTCAGTTTGCTGAGAATGATGGTTTCCAGATTCATCCATGTCCCTACAAAGGACATGAACTCATCGTTTTTTATGGCTGCATAGTGTCCCATGGTGTATATGTGCCACATTATCCTTGTCCAGTCTATCATTGATGGGCATTTGGATTGGCTCCAGGTCTTTGTTATTGTAAACAGTGCTGCAGTGAACATACATGTGCATGTGTCTTTATAATAGAACGATTTCTAATCCTTTGGGTATATACCCAGTACTGGGATTGCTGGATCAAATGGAATTTCTATTTCTAGGTCCTTGAGGAATCGCCACACTGTCTTCCACAATGGTTGAACTAATTTACACTCCCACCAACAGTGTAAAAGTCTTCCTATTTCTCCACATCCTCTCTAGCATCTGTTGTCTCCATATTCTTTAATGATCGCCATTCTAACTGGTGTGAGATGATATCTCAATGTGGTTTTGATTTGTATTTCTCTAATGACCAATGATGATGAGCATTTTTTCATAGGTTTTTTGGCCTCATATATGTCTACTTTTGAAGTGTCCGTTCATATCCTTTCCCACTTTTGAATGGGTTTTTTTTTCTTGTAAATCTGTTTTAGTTCTTTGTAGATTCTAGATATTAGCCCTTTGTCAGATGGTTAGATTGCAAACATTTTTTCCCATTCTGTTGGTTGCCAGTTCACTGTAATGATTGTTTCTTTTGCTGTACATAAGTTCTAGAGTTTAATTACATTCTGTTTGTCGATCTTGGCTTCTTTTGTCAATGCTTTTGGTGTTTTAGTCATGAAGTTCTTGCCTATGCCTATGTCCTGAATGGTCTTGCCTAGGTTTTCTTCTATAGTTTTTATGGTGTTAGGTCTTATGTTTAAGTCTTTAATCCATCTGGAGTTAATTTTAGTGTAAGGTGTCAGGTAGGGGTCCAGTTTCTGCTTTCTGCACATGGCTAGACAGTTTTCCCAACACCATTTATTAAACAGGTAATCCTTTCCCCATTGCTTGTTTTGGTCAGGTTTGTTAAAGATCAGATGGTTGTAGATGTGTGGCATTGCCTCCAAGGCCTCAACAGGGATATTGTTCTGTGGTTTGTTTTTCTTGTTATGTATTTGCAGGTTTTACTGTCAGGCTGATGCTGGCTTCATTAAATAACTTAAGGAGGACTTGTTCCTCCTCAATCTTTTGGAATAGCTTGAGTAGAAATGCTTACACCTCTTGGTACATCTGGTAGAATTCAATTACAAGTCTACCTGTTTCAGGGCTTTTTTGGGTTGGTATGTTTTTCATTATTCAATTTTGCAACTGGATATTGCTCTATTCAGGGATTCAATTTCTTCCTGATTCAATCTTCAGAGGTTATGTGCTTACAGGGATTAACCATTTCCTCAAGATTTTCAAGTTTGTGTGCACAGAGTTATTAATAAAAGTCTCTGATAATCTTTGTATCTGTGGGATGAGTTGTAATGTCATCATTGTTTCTGATTGTGTATATTTGAAACATTTGTGTTAATCTAGCTAGTGGTCATTCAATATTGTTTCTCCTTTCCAAAAACCAATGTTTGGGGTTAGTTTGTTTTTGTTTATATAGTTCCTCTATTTATGATATATTATTAATTTAAGATCTTCCTAACTTCTGAGATAGGTGTTTAGTGCTATATATATATTCCCCGTAACACTGCTTTTGCTACATCCAAGAAATTTAGGTATGCTGTATCTCTGTTTTTATTTATTTCAAAGGTGTTTAAATTTCTACCTTAATTTTGTTACTTATCCAAAAGTCATTCAAGAGTAAGTTGTTCAATTCCCATCTAATTACGGGGCCTAGGGAGATCTTCTTGGTATTAATTTCTATTTTTATTCCACTGTGATTTGACAATACAAGTGATAAGATTTCAATTTTTTTTTCAGTTTGTTGACACTTGCTTTGTGGCTGAGCATGTGGCCAACCCTGTAGTATGTTCCATGTGGAGATGAGAAGATTACGTACTCTGTGGTTGATGGGTGAAGGGTTCTATAGGTGTTTATTAGGTAGCTTCAGTTGGTCAAGTATAAATTTTATGTCCAAAATTCAGTTTTTGTTTTCTACCTAGATGATCTACCTAATGCTCTCAGTGGGGTCTGAAGTTTCCCACTATTATTATGTGGATATCTTAGTCTTTCCCTAAGTCTTGAAGTACTTATTGTATCAATGTGGTTGCTCTAATGGTGGATGCTCTAAATAGGTTAACTACCTCATTTAAGTATGGGATCTTCTTGTTGAACTGATGTCCACCTGCACCACAATCACTGTGAGGAAGAGTAGGGTCACTCAGGTTGCTGATCCAGGAAAGCAAGTACTCCAAATGCCTGGAGAGCTGCATGTGATTGGAGCGAAAAGGGCCTCACTGCACCACTTCCATTCCCAGAATGTGTGGCATGTCTGAAGCTGCCGAGCCAGGCAAAGAGTTTCTCTGAATGTCTCTAGATCTGCCTGGACATGAAGTGAAGAGGTCTGCTTGTCCTGAGATCTCTGCAGAGTAATAGTGGGGCACCTCAGGTAGCTAATCCATACAAATGACTGCTCCAAGTGCCTGCAGACTTGCCTGGCTGCGGAACAGAGAGGGTGTCACTGCATCATAATCTATGCAGAAGGAAGATGAATGGATGCTCTGAATGCCTGGAGTTTTGCCTGGGTGTGGAGAAAAGAGGTCCCTGCTGCACGATGATTTCTGCTCATAAATCTCAGTGCCTCAGACTGCTGGTCCAGGGGAGTGGGTGCTCTTAGATGAAGCAGAGGGAACCCCACTACAACATAATCTCAGGGAAGCAGACTGGGACATGCAGCAAGGACACCAAGACACCATTTCCAGGTCACTAAGCTGGCCCTGGATGCAAGTCTTGTTGCCCAGGGGAAACTGCCACTGTGACAGCTTTCCTCCCACCCCAGGCTTGTGGCAGAGGAGAGCACAATTTCAGTGTCTACTGCTGGGGTGCTTTCCACAATTTTTGCTGTTGAAGTCCCTATCCCACTCTTGAGTAAGCACCCCAGTATCTGGTCCAAGACTAAAATGCTTGCATGGCCACAGTGTCAGGTCTCCAAATAATAGCTTTATATGCAACTGGATGAAAAATGGCTTCATGTGCACCTGGATTGAAAATGGCTTTGTGCTCTCAGTCCAGATATGGGAAAATGCCTGCTACTTTTCTCCATGCTGGAAGAGCACCTCCAAGCCTCTCCATGTTTTAGTTACAGTGCATGGGAGAAACAAAGTGCTCCGCTTCGGCCTTGGGTGCTCATATCCCCTGTGAAAAGTTGAATCACAGAATGAAGCTCTCTGCCTCTCTCATGTATTACGGTTTCACTCACTTTTATCAGCTGGACACTGTCACATGGGGTTGCTTACCCTCTTTCTCTTCTCAAGGATGTAAAGTGTCCTTCATGATTTCAGTAGATTCTCGTTTTTCTTCTTGTGTTAACGCTAACAGAGTTTATCGTAATGCATTATCTTGCTATTTACAAGTGGCTAAGGCATGTTAAAAGCCTCTAATCTACTATCTTGGAAAAAATGGCAATTATTAAAAAGACAAAAAAAAAATACCACATTGGTGAGAAAGTGGAGAAAGGTTGGAGGAAAGAGTACAATTACACACTGATGGTGGGGATTAAAATTAGTACAAATGCTATAGAAAATAGTATAGAGATTTCTCAAAGGGTGAGAAAGTGGAGGAAAGTTTGGAGGAAAGAGTACACTTACACACTGATAGTGGGAATTAAAATTAGTACAAACTCCTCTATAGAAAATAGTATAGAGATTTCTCAAAAACCTAAATACAGTACTATCATTCAATTCACTATGGGGTATCTATCCAAAGAAAATCAATATATCAAAAAGATATCATAACTGTGCCCTATGTTTACTACAACACTATTCACAATATCAAATATATGGGAAAAATCAAAGTGTCTATCCATGGATAATTGGATAAAGAAAATGTGGTACATATGCACAATGAAGTAGTATTCAGCCATAAAAAAAGAACTAAATCATGTCTTTTGTAGCAACATGTCTTTGGTTTCTGACTTGAAGCCTTCTAAATACTAGTGAAATAATCCTTATCTTTTGAGCAGGAACACTTAGCCCATTCATAGACTCTAAAGGAAAAACATTAGTTCTTCACATTAAGGCTCACTATTCTTAGGAATTTCCATGTGTTTGTACACTTTTCAGAATTTCTAAAACCTGGTAATTACTGTATAAGAATCCAGTATTAGATAATTATTTCTTTTTTTTTTTTTTTTCCTTTGAGATGGAGTCTCACCCTGTCACCCAGGCTGGAGTGCAGTTCCGTGATCTTGGCTCATTGTAACCTCTGCTTCCTGGGTTCAAGCAATTCTCCTGCCTCAGCCTCAGCCTCACGAGTAGCTGGTATTACAGACACATGTCACCATACCCAGCTAAATTTTGTATTTTTAATAGTGACAGGGTCTCACCGCGTTGACCAGGCTGGTCTCGAACTCCTGATCTCAATTGATCCACCTGCCTCAGCCTTCTAAACTGCTGGGATTACAGGCATGAGCCATGGCACCTAACCCAGTATTAGATAATTTTAATTATCTAACTTATAACTCCAACTAAATATAATTATAACAAAGCCTGTCTCTGAAACATCCCATTGAGCTATCTAAATGGTCTCACTCACTATCTCCTTTATAATTAATGGACCCTAGCTTGGCACTCATATTATATATGACATTCTCCAATAACTTTGGTGCTGGTAAATATAATGAAATAAATTTTTTTCTGTATGGTTAATTTGAAATATTGTGACTTTTAAAAACAGAACCTCAACACTCCACCATCACCACAAAGTGTATTTAATTATTATGTTGTTCACTCTCAAATCAAATACCTGTTATTTTCTATAAATAGTAAACTTTATTTTTTCTTCATCTTTTGAAATATCATTTGTCATCTTTATAGCTCTAAGACTCTATTGCATTGAAAATTACTTCTCATCTTAATTCACTTACACCATTCAGCCAAAGCAAAGAAAAAAAATTGTATCAGGGATTATGAAACTTCATGGTGTGTCAAAATCAGCTTGAGAAACTGATGAAAATGTTGATTTTTCTCTTACCCTTATCCCCAAAGATTTAAAATATCAAATGGTACATACCATTTGATACATACAAATTATACATACAAATTATACAAATGGTACATACAAATTATAAAAAATGTATAATTTTATCAAGATTCCCACCTGATTCTTAAGCACATAAACTCATATAAATGTCAGGAATAACATCAGTAATTTTAACAAATACATGGTGTATAATATAGATTTCTTTGGATGTAACCTTATTTTAAAATGTCTTTGTAGAAATTAAAAATTTTCTAATTTGAATTCTTACAGTTTTTATTAATAATGGATACACAATTTAGTGAGGATTAAGCAATAATATAGTATTAAAAGTTGGAAATAATAAAGAAGTCATTGAGTTCATATTTTATCTAAACTTTTTTTTTAAAAATTCTGTATGTAGATTTTATAAGTGAGTCTTAGATATTTTCCTTCAGTTAACAAGGGACTGGTAGCTTGTTGAGAATTGTTGTGCTGGTTTTTTTTTCTCAATAAATAACTCTGCTACCATTAAGTCAATATCCCCCATTTTATCAATAAAAATACACTGTATTCTGTTCTTTATACAGGTCAGTCAGCGTCAGGGAAATGGTATTGGATACAGAGAAAAACCAAAAACTACATATATGCAATTAGAGAAGTTAGAGTCTTTAGTAAGAGAGAAAGCCTAGTCTAACTACCAGATGTTACCATAATTGATACAAACGATATCAATTATGTGGCTCTAACAGTTTATATTTTCTTTAAGAGATACAAACGAAATGCTTAAAAAAAAAGAACAATAAAAAGTAGAAATTATTTATGAGTGGAATATATCAGAATGAAATTTCAGAAATAATATCTTTATACTTAAGCTAGCACTGGATTGCTAGAAAATTTGACTGCAAGAGGTATGAACTTCCATGATTGTATATTATGCTTCACAAAACTAATGAATTACATCTGTTTCTTTGTGCAATTTGTGTTTTATTATCATCTCGATCTAATCTTAAACCTCATCCCATATAGCTTATATAACTAAAAGTTCATAATTTTTGTTAAAAATTCTGTTTATTACAAATAAAGATGCATGGACTTACAAAGATATCTGAAAACAGGATATTTTTAAAAATTATATTTCTTCTTTTCTAAAGTTTACATACACTTTAACTTCATTAACTTTCATATTTTATCACGTATAGTTTAAAACATTTTTTAGACTTTTTTCTCCCAACAGTTCTAAAATGTCTTTAGTGATCAGTTCTACATATCTCTGGCCAAAACACAATAGTGATGGTCAAAAAATACACCTGATTTTTGGATTGCATATTTTTTCGTGCAATTCACTTATTACATTTATTTATAAATTCATTTGGTCAGGCGTGACTCACGCCTGTAATCCCAGCACTTTGGGAGGCCGAGGTTGCCATATCATGAGGTCAAGAGATTGAGACCATGCTGGCCAACATGGTGAAACCTCATCTCTATTAAAAAAAAATACAGAAATTAGCTGGGTGTGGTAGCACGGGTCTGTGGTCCCAGCTACCCAGGAGGCTAAGGCAGAAGAATCGCTTGAGCGGAGGTTGCAGTGAGCCGAGACTGTGCCACTGCACTCCAACCTGGCAACAGAGCAAGATTCCGTCTCAAAAAAAAAAAATGCTATAAAAGAAAAAGAAAATTAACTTGAATGCATTCAGAGACAAGTTAAAGATAAGATTTTATAGTTCTTAATGTTATAGTGATTTTTATCTTGTTTTCATTTATTATAAAAACCATTCATTCTATTTAAAAAATAAAAAAGACAGCATTTTATTTGCTTATGTATTTGAATCTAAGTAACACCAATGATATCAATTACATGGCTCTAATAATTTGTGTAATTCATCTCTCATTGTATCCACCATGAACTTTTGATTTATTTCTCCCATAATTTTAATTCTTCCACAAGACTTTAGGTTGGAGACTAGTATTTCTACCTTTATTTTTGCTGGTAGCAAAACTCAATTCTTTTTCTTCTGGTATAGAAAGAGATCTTTTGGGTTTACCAAATAAAAATCCTGTCTCTGGCAAAGGAATAAGCTGTGACTCAGTGTTGGCCAATGAGAAATAAAGTGAAGTTCATTAGATATTTTTGGTAAAGATTTTTATTTCCTATTAACTCATCTGTGGGAGAAGTAATAAGATCTAAAATATTTTTTCTGTGAGCATTAAATACGATAATATTAATCTATTTAAAAAGAAAAGGTTGGCACAGAGTAAGTGCTAATTGCAAGTTGAGTGCAAAGGGTACTACAATATAAATTAAGGTAGTATAAGATGGTGACCTAGAGTTATGACAACACTTAACCAATAAAACTTTGCTAGCAAATTCTGTCCTCCAGATGTTTTATGAACTAACAAGAGTAAACCTCAATTTCTAAGACATTATTAGTTTAGTGTTTACCTGTTAGTAAAAGCACACTTAACATAGTACAATGGCCTGAAAATCTATATGCTAGAATCCTCATCCACAATATGATGTTATTAGGAAATAAAACCCTTGAGAGGCGATTACATAATGGGTGAGGTTCCCTCATGAATGGGATTAGTACTTTTTTTAAAGTGGCCCAAGAGACCTTGCCAGCACATGGGGACACAATTCAGAAGGTGCCATCTATGAGCTAGAAAGTAGGCCTTACCAGACATCAAATTCACTGGTACCTTTCTCTTGAATGTCCGAGCCTCCAAAAGAGTGATAAATGATTTCTTTTTTATTTATAATCTATACAAATTTTATAGTATTTTGTTACAGCAGTCAGAATGGACTAAAAAACATAGCAAAGTCTTTGAATTTTATAGCTATTCTACCTGTCCCTTCCTGTACCTTTAAATTTTTTCCTGAAGTCAGCTACTGAAATGGTGCTAACTCTTGGAAAAATGTTGGAACTCCAGCTCCCTCTCCTACACCCAGTATGTCAGACAAAAAGTAGGTAAAGACAGTCTGAATTTACAGCATAAAGAACAGCATAAGAACTCTCAGAAACCTTTTTCAGTATGACAAATTTGATTTGCATGATTAATATGTTTAAGGAAATCCAAAGGATATTTTTTAGGTAAGATTGAAATGCAAACACAACTCTAGAAAAACTTCTTCAATATAGAAGAAAGAAGCTAACAGTAAACAAGCAAAAAATTTAAAATAAAACTACTTTAGTCAAAACAGAATATATATGTAGATACATATGCATTGTGCATATAAATATATGTATATACATGTGTGTGCACATATACACATATTTATGTGGACGCACACAATTAAATGTCAGTATAATTTGCAAACTAAAATGAATATGATCTTCTGGAAAAATTTTAAATGCCAAAGTTAGCATAGTAGGCATATAAACAAGCATGACAGTAACTGAAATGCTAATTAGAGATTTCTTATTGCCCACCACTGCCACGCACAACACCCACCCATCCATGCATGCTTTATGCCCATACAAGATTGTATTACAGGAATGTCCTACCAAATTATCAAGGAAAACTCCATTTTATACAACTTTCATAGGAAAAATAAAACATGAGAAAAATGCTTCACTTATTTGTCAAAATTAGGATATACTTGCATTAGTCAGGGTTTTTTAAAGAAACAGAACTCATTGGATAGATAAATATATGTAGGGGAGTTTATTAGGAGAATTCACTCCAACAATCACAAAGTGAAGTCCCACAATAAGCCATCTGCAAGCTAAAGAACCAGGAAACCAGTCCAGGTCCCAGAACTACAATAGTTGGGAAGCCAGTAGTGCAGCCTTCAGTCTGTAACTAAAGGTCTGAGAGCCCTTGGCAAATCACTGGTCTGAATCCAGGAGTCCAAAATCAGAAGAACTCAGAGTCTGATGTTCAAGAACAGGAAGTATCCAGTAAGGGAAAATGTTTGAGGACAGAAGACCCAGCCAGTCTAGTCTTTCTACATTCTTCTGACTCCTTTTATTCTTATTTCACTGGAAGCTGAGTAGATTGTACCCATCAAAGTTGAGGGTGGATGTGCCTCTCCCAGTCCACTGATTCAAATGTTAATCTACTTTGGCTACACCCTCGCAGACACACTCAGAATAAATACACTGCATTCTCCAATTCAATCAAGTTGACCCTCAGTATTAACTGTCACAAGTCTACCTTTGTCAACTTGAACTCCTACACATCTTCTGAAATCATACTCTTCAAATAAAAACAATGATAAAGTTATAATTATACCTAATATAATACAGCTGTTCTTCGTAAAAACAGAAACTCACCAATCCCTGACACAAACGCTATTACATAAAGTCAACAACACTTAAATGTTGATATGAAATCAATAAATCTTATGTCACATAAGGAAAAAAGAAAGGAAATAAAATGAAGATATTATCTTCCTACAAGTGTAGACATGCCCAAACACGTTCTATCAAAATAAAAAGGACATACTCATGACAATTACAGCTCTCATTTCTACAACTGGTCATGTGGTAATAGCTGGTATTGATAACTATCTTCTTCTACTACCCATTCTGTATTTCTTTTGCCTTCAGCAAGCACCTCAGCACGTTATGGGTTTTTGTTTGTTTGTTTGTTTGTTTGTTTCCTGGTGAAGTGATGTAAACCTTTACTCCTGAAGGTCTGGGCCATTTGCAGTCCTTCCTGGATTGGGTTGTTGTAGTTTTCCGTTGACTTTAATCACAGGAGCGGACGTGGAAGGGTCATAACTCACCATCACACCTAGTGATCCACTAGCAACACTTTTGCTTCCTGTTCCTGTAACGTTACCTTCTGGTAGCCTAAAGGTTTTAGTTCCAGATGGAGGAATGCTACCACCAGGAGGCACAACAATGATTCCATTAAACCAGACGTTAAGATTGCCACCTGGATGCTTTGGGATCCTCTTACCTCTAAGTCAACAGGCTAAGAAGGGAGTGACAGTGTTGGCTGGGGTGACTGACCCAAACTATCAAGATGAAATCAGTCTACTATTCCAAAAGGGAGGTAAGGTAGAGTTTGTGTGGAATACAGGAGATCCCTTAGGGTATCTCTCAATATTACCATTCCCTGTGATTAAGGTCAATGGCAAACTACAACAACCCAATCCAGGAAAGACTGCAAATGGCCCAGACCCTGGCCCAAACTCAAAATGGGCAGGCTTTTGGGTCACTCAGTAAATGAGATGAAGTACATATCCAAATGAGGAATGTGTTGCCTCCTAAATCCAAATAGGCCCACTAGACTTTGTGCCTCTTTCTTGGTTGTGGGAGGAGTTAAATGCAGCAACTTATCCTTCACCTTAGAAGGAATATCTCTAAAGGTCCCACACCACTAGACCCCTAGACATTTTACTAAAGTAGAAAGTCTCTGAATTCTTAGTAGGATTTATTTTTCATCTTCTGATATGCAAACATCTCACCAATAAGCCCAGTGTGTTTGCTACTTCTCACTCACTGGATCCAATCAGCATGTGTCATCAGTGTAATGAACCAGTGTGATATCTTGTGGAAATAAAAAGAGATCAATATCTCTCCAAACAAGATTATGACACAAACCCAGAGAGTTGATATACCCATGAGATAGAACAGTAAAGGTATATTTCTGGCCTTGCCAGCTGAAGGCAAACTGCTTCTTTGATGGCCTTAAGGAATTGAATGGAGAAAAAGGCATTTGCCAAATTAATGGATGCATACCAGGCACTGAGAGATATGTTAACTTTCTTAAGCAATGAAACCACATCTGGTACCATAGCTACAATTGGAGTCACCACTTGGTTAAGCTTACAATAATCCACTATCATTCTCCAAGATCCATCTGTCAAGGGCACAGGCCAAATGAAAGAGTTGAATGGAGTTGTGGTAGGAATCACCACCCCTGTATCTTTGAAGTTCTTGATGGTGGCACTAATTTCTGAAATCCCTCCAGGGATGTAATACTGTTTTTGATTTACTATTTTTCTAGGTCAAGGCAGCTCTGATGGCTTCCATCTGTCCTTTCCCACCATAGTAGCCCCCACCCTACCAGTCAGAGAGCTAATCTGGGGGTTCTGCCACCTGCTAAGTATGTCTATGTCAAATATGCATTCTGACACTGGGGAAATGACCACAGAATAGGTAGGGGTAACCACTGGCCCCACGGTAAGTCAGACCTGAGCTAGAACTCTATTATTTGACCTCCATAAGCCCCTCTTGTAACTGGAAGACAACGAAGATATTTTGCATCTCCTGGAGTCAACATTAGATCAGAGCCAGTATCCAGGAGTCTCTAAAAGGTCTATTCATTTTCCTTTCCGCAATGCAGTTTCCCTGGTAAAAGGCTGGAGGTCTCTTTGGAAAAGGATGGGAGAAACATTAATAGCATAAATTGTGGGTAGTGTAGTGGGGTTCTGTCACAAGGGAAACTAGCCTTCCCTTCATTCAAGGGGTTCTGGATCTGTAAAGGAGTTCAAGTTTGGAAATTGATTGAGGGCCCATGATTGTTTTTATAATCCAAATTAGTCTTTTGTCCTCTGGACCTAGAAGTTTTCTGCTTATATAAATTAAGTAAGATAGCAGTAGGCTTCCTATCAGTTTCACTTCTAGGAACACTATGATTAATTAGCCAATACCAGAGATCTTCATGATTCAGACTCTTCTGATTGCTGCTTTGCTTCTGCTATCCATTATAGTAACTACAGCTCCTTTGCCTTTGATGGTTTAGTCCTACCACTTGGCTCCTGCCACCTTGGGATCCAATTATTCCCAGTGCATTTAAATTTTGTAGTTCAGTGACTATGGTTCCTAATGTAAGACATGGCATACAGATAAGCGCAATCACAGAGCTCTTCAAGGATACAGATGCTGCCCTCACAAATCTACTTCACAAAATATTGGTGAAGAATATGTCTTATGGACCCTCCCAGCTGGGATGAGTAGGTCTAAAGTGACTAATACACTCTAGCATCCCAATCTCCTTAAGCCTTTGGATCACTTCATCTACATTAAACCAAGGGAGATTCAGGCATTTCTAGCAGGCTCACAGTGGGCCATCTTTTGATCCATATTTCAACTAACCAAGCAAATCAACTATTACAAGCTTTTTAACTCAAGCTGAAATATTAAATGCAGAATCCCTACTTAATAGGCCCAAATCAATAGATTCAGCCAGATCCAACTTTATGTTCCTCTCACTGTTATCCCACACCCTTAATATCCAGTCCCATGCGTATTCTCCAAAGTTTTGCTTATATAAATAAAAAAACTCAAGGAGTTCTTTTGGAATGTAGAACATCTCCTCATGGATCACACTCTGAGCCTAAACTCTAGGGGCCTGCCAGGGTTACAGTCTAGTTGTAGGTCTAGAAGCAAGCAGGAGTGTTGTGGGTTTGTCCTGAGGAAAGTCAACATTGTCTTGCCTGGCAACTGCCTCAGGGGAGGCCATCATTTTTGCCTTAGGCAATGCGGGGTTATTCTCAGACAAAAGTGGAAAGGCTGATGGCAGGGTGGGTCAGTGCAGAAATGTTGCCACCACTGGGGTAGGGAGGTTGTTTCCTCTGGCAAAAAAAGGCTCATCAGAGTTTACAAGCTCAGTGTCCTCAGCTTCATCAGTGTCCTCTGCTTCATCAGTGTCCTCCCACACATCCCCATTCCAAGTTTCAGGGTCCCATTTTTCCAATCAGTGTCTTTACTTAATCAGTACACTTCTGGTGAGGCTGTGCACACACCTTTTGTTGCAGGTCAGCCACTCACATGATAAAAACTGGTGTCTGACTTTCCACAATTTCAGTTCTTTCTCTACAGGAGATAAGACTCTCATTCAAAGCAATCTTAGAAGATTTGAGGCTCTGTATGTGCTTCTGAAGAGGAGAGTTACTGTCTCTGTGTTCATCATTTTCTTTCATCACTTTGTCCAGCCAGCTGAGGAATAACCAACCAACTTTATTATATTCCTTGGTTCTCCACCTATTATGTATAGAGTTACTAAACTCCTTGCCTCTGATGAGCAGTGAATCAGGAGTATAAAATGCATATATTTTGTATAACTCTTTAAACAGTTCATGCCAAGGACTGTCAGTGTTCTGCATATTATTACAAGTAGAGTCCTTAGCATTTTTTGGGTCTAATCATATTAAGCAGCCAACTCCAGAAACCCCAAAACCAACTAAAGAAATCCATCCTGGGTTGCCTAATAACAATTTTCCCCTGTCCAAACCTGCTTTCTTCCTCCTATTCTATAGCTGTCAATTAATTGTCCAATAAAATATTGCACATTTGTTATCATCTACTTACTGGACACACTTATTTTGGCAAGTATTACCAAAAATGGAGTCATTGAAAACAGCAAACGCTGATATTAAATTTTTTGTCTGGATCATTTTCCATCCTGATGGCAATGAAGATTCTATCAACTGTAGTATAAAGACCACAGATAGCTTTTGGCATAAGACAGTGAAACAATTTTTATAACATTCATCAATGTAATCTGGGATGGTATCAGTCTGCAACAAATAAAGCATTCAATACTCTTCAGATACAAACTCAACTAAGAAAAATCAATAGTATTAATAGTATTATCATATATCAGCAATAATTTCCAAAAAAAAAATAGTAGAAAGCAGAATACTATCCATAATAACAATACACACTTTGAGGACTATGATTCTGTTTTAGAATATAAAGGAATCCTAGAATAAATGCCAGGTTAGTCAAATCGACTACTTACTATTGAAAGGCTGCCAATTTTTCCCAACATAATTTAGAATCCACTGCAAGCCTAATTATATTTGAATATATATATATATATATATATATATATATATATATATACTCTTTCAAGTATACTCTTGGAAAGGAATGTACTGGCTGGTGCACTTTAGACAAATGAAAGAACACTAAATAGACCACTATATTTTATAACAATGGCATGGCATCTACAGCAGAGAATACACAAGTTTTGAAAAGAAGTTACTGGCATGTTACTGGATACAGGCAGAGAAAGACCTCTTGACATGAAACACTAAGGAATGATATGGAAAGGAGTACTCATCATGACCTGGCTTTTCTTAAACTCATTGAATTATAAAATTGAATAGGACAGAAATACTCTATCATAAGGCATAAGAGTACATCCTGGAACAAACATTAACAAGACTGGAAAACATAAAACACAAACAAGCCACATGAGCCAGTAGCCTAAATATCCACGATACTCACCAATATTGCACAAGATATTACACCAATATAGTAATATGGCATCTCAGGGACAACATTTGTGACCAAATAACAGAGAAGGAAAATCTCCGGCTGTGTTTCTGAGTAAGGTGGCTTGGTAAGTGGGCTGTAACTATACTAAATTCCCACTCAAATGTGGCCTTTAAAGATAGCAGTGAAGCAAAAAATTCCCAGTAAGCAGACATTTGTGCAGTACACCTGATTACCCATTTTGAATGGCAACTCAACTTGTGAATGTTAGCAAATTTATTAGCCAGCTAGTCAATGGCCTATAAGGAGGAATAATTAAAGAACTGAGATGTAGAAAACTGGAATTGAGGCATGTGATGGCCATATAACAGTGAAACAAATTGGACTGCATGTTAACACTCACCAGAGAGTACTCAACACAGAAGAGATATAAACTAACAGGGTAGAGAACATTGCTCAGCCTCAACCATCATAATGTGAGGCATGGGTGCATAAATGAAATAGTAATGATGGCAGAAATAGAGACTACGCCTTGGAACACCTACTGTGTTGCTGAACTGCTGCTACCAAATGTACAACTTTTCAGCAGAAAGCAATGGTGATTCCCAATTCTGTACCATCCATTAGGAACCTGTTTGGTCCAATGGTAACATCGATTACACTGAAGCCCTCATTTACAAAGAAGAGAAGCCAATTACTTAAGAGAAATTCACATTTTTGTACAATTGCACTTTTCTTTCATGCTTGTATGGCCTCAGCCAGCACCACTACCAAAGGTTTTTAAAAAAATTTAATCCATGGATACGGAACACTACACAGTATCACTTTAGACCGTAGACATACTTTATAGCAAAAGAAGACCAAGAGTGGTTTCATGACCATGAGATTGACTTGCCATATTGCACAACGGACAAGCTGAAACTTGCAAACTAGGTAAAATAAGGATATAGCCTGTTGAATGCATACAGAAAGGTGTCTTAGGAGCTGACAATGCTGTATATCTTGATAAGCTTGGGAGTTCCATAGGTGTGTTCACTTTGCAAAACCATGTCTAGCCTCCCTTTTGAGATTTGAACACCTTCCTGTTGTATTTTACACTTAAATCTAAAAGTGCACTAAACATTAAGTAAGAGATGTTATTTGAATACCAAACAGGCCAATAGAATTTTAGGCCAGGAGGAATTAAACAAAAAAAGGAGAAATCTTTTGTAATACTAAAAATGCAACTCATAATTGTGATGTAACAAACATTACAAACATCAAATTGTACCAACAGTCAGGAAGGAATTTCTTTAAAAAATCCATAGATAAATAGAAACACACTAGTCGTAAGACTTACTTTATTTCTCTCAGTTCATAATGAATTAAAGGAGATCCCCCTATAAAATGTATATGAAAGATGTAAAGCTGTATATCATATAATAGGGTAGGCCTAATTTTTTGCATGTGCACATACACACACAAACACAAACACGCATATATATATACATGGAGAGAAATAATATATTATACATTTATCTCATCTAATTATTAAATATTACAAATTACCATATCCTAAGCCAAAACAAAATAAAGGTTCACTCTTGCCACAATCCCTCTAGGGGGACCACCACATAGGAAGTCAGACCCTGCTAGAAAGAGAAGTCACATAGAGAAAGATTTAAAGCCACCTTTGATGTGTTATTTGCACTGATTTTATGAAATTGACTTATTTTCTTGGAACTATTTTCTTCTACATATATTTTTTAAAATTTTATTTTAAATTTCTAAAATACTTCACATAACAAAAAATTTCAAAAAGTCATACATAGTGAAATGTTTCTCCAAGCTTTGTTCCTCATCATTAATGTTGTAAACTCCACTGCTATTAAATTGTCTTGATGATCACAGAGATTGCTATATTGCATATATATATATACATACACATACACACACACATATACACACACAAACATATATATATATATACATATATATATATGTATAGTATCATTCTTTAGGCAATACAATCTGTAGGTGAATTTGTACATTTTTATTGTTTTAAACATATATCTTATAAATATTTCTTAAAAATGTATTGCTAGGGAAACAGACTTGATTGCTGAAAGAAAACAGCAGAGCATTACACAAGAAACTTTGCACATTTCATGCCACAGCAAGGTAGAAAGAAAAAAATTATAATGAAAGTAGAAGACTGGAATTACAAAGAGAGGAAACACACACACACAGAGTAAATTTTGACAGCAGGCATGCTGACTTCCCATAAGAATCTGGCTCTGACATGGATGAATTTTAGGGTGAAATTTACATGACAACAACAGCTGTGAAATGATTCCAGTTCTGCTAGAGGTGATGATGATCTTAATTTCTGGACAAACATTACTTCGGCTTTTTTCATTCTCAAAATGCAGTATGTTGTGAAATTTAATTCAGAGAAATAGAAGACTTGTAGTTCTATTTGTAATTCTGGCATCTAGTAATACACATGAAAGGGAAGTACATTTTAGAACAAGAGCAGATATATAGGCCTGTTGAAAAGAACACAATGTTGAAATTAAGACAGTGACATGAAAACTGGTTGGAGAAAATCTATCAAATCCTGTGTTAAGACCAGTCACAGAGAACACACTCAACTAACATGCAAATTCTTTAATATGCCCTGCCTTCGGATGTCTACAAATAAGTCAGATATAGAAGTTCCTGTTATGTTTCAAAACCTGTACCATAGAAAGACCAGAATTCCTACAAATGCTTGCAAAATAGCATTAGAGGAAGTTTTACCATGAAAATCTGACTTCTTGACCTCAGTAGCTGAATTCCTTTTATGATGCTACAATATTAATGAATAAAATAGAAGAAACAGCTCTACAAACTGAACAAAAATCTGAAAGCTGCTTCTCTTTTTTTTCAAATCTAGCAGACAAAAAAAGTTACTTGCCTTTTTTATTTAAACTATTTTAAAAACTCATCTCCTCAAAATGATAGTTCTGTCATATTCTGAACTATATAAATAAATATATCCCCCTTGCTTTATGTAATGTCAAAAAACAAAAATAACAACAACAAAAAATATTTCATTTGTGATTACATAAATCAATGGTAGCTAAGGTTAGTTTGTATGCACAAATGGTGAGACTTATGCACATGATACTTGAATCTGGACTCTGAGAAGCTGGCACCAGACAGAGTAGAGCTGATTTTCTGTGTATATATGGACATTGCTCAGTGCAGAATCTCATCAGGTATATTAAAAGGAGATTATTGCAGCCAATAAGACATGTGATTTCAGATTTGGGAGTCAACTTGGTCTTCTGCCCATAACACCAAATATTAAGATAAAATCAATCTAGAAGGAATAGTGCATTCCCTGTAACCAGACACTACATAGATAAGAAGACTCTTGAACAAATTAACCATATATATTATATCAGTTTTGAATGTATTCCTGAGATGTATACCTGAATAAATAACCTGAATATTACATGAAAACTTTCAGTTTCCTAGCAATTGGTATAAAAAGCTTTAAATTCTTGAGATGAAGAAAATTCATCTGGAATGTGGAATTGGTATCACTAATATCTGCTTTAAGTAGCTTAGTGCCATTAACTTATAAAATATTAATTATATTTACTTGATTACCAACTAAAAGTAAAAAATACTAATTAGAATGATGATACTTGTAGGATACAGTGAAATCTCTTAAAGTGATGAAGAGAATTTTTCCAGCTGAAAAACTAAATTTTGAATTTATATAATTCTCAATTTAAACATGTTACAGTATTGAATTAGGTGTTTGCTTTTGATTTGCTACAGGGCTCCAAATGGCAAAAATTCAAAAGATTTGAGGTGTCGAACATTAAATTGCACATCTTTTGAAATAAGGATAATATATTTTATGTTTTTGTATATACAATTATATATATATATAATTTGAAACATTTATTTATAAAATGACGGAGCTAAAATACATAATTTGAACACCAGAATAAGGTTTTCATTTATTTTAGTGTTAGTAAGTTTTGAGTAATAATATTTGGTCTATTTCTAATGTTTAATAAACTCCAACCAACTACGTTACATTTGTCCATACATAATAACCTTCAGGTAACAGCAATACTTCTAATCTGTTCATTCAACGAACAAGAAAGATATGAATGGGAAACTCTACCAGAAGAAGCAGCCCTCAGAATAAACTGTATTCAAGTAGACTTCTAAAAAGAGATACTCATTACGTATTCTATAAATCTAGGGTAAATGTCAATAAAACTTATGATAAAGAATTTCATCAATGGTTCTCAAACTTTGGCATGCATCAGAATCACCTAGAAATACTGTGAAAATATAGCTCACTGTCCCAATCCTCAAAATCTCTTATTGAAGAGGTCTTGGCTAGGTCCTGAGAACCTACACTTTAGTAAGCTCGTGGGTGATAGTGACGCTACTGGTCCCAAGACCACACTTTGAGAAAAACTGCTTTAATAGACTATGGCTGGACACAGAAACAATGAAAAGATCCCCACATATGAAACAACTCTTAGAATTCAACATAATCTGTTATATATATTTTTTTCATAAAATTAGTTACAGCAGGTCTACGTTCAGACCCAGTCTTTCAAATAAGGCAATTTTGGTAGAGAAAATAGTGGGTTGGTTATATATATTTATATGAACTTGGTGAGTTAAATCTGGAGATTCCTGAAAATCTGAGTAATTTTTATATTTCCAGTCAAAAATATAACCAAGACTGTTCTAGTGTATTTTTTCCTAATGATGTGTGTCTTATTAAAATGAAAGCTTATTTTATTTTTAGACATCCTTACTGATGATGCTAGTCCATCTCCTGTTTCCACTTCTTTTTCAGTTGTGGAAATAATAAATAACATTTTGTACCATAATATTAATTGCCTGTAATGAACAGTATATTATTTAAAACATTATGTAATACTTTCCAGTATTTCTCATATGCCAAAATATTTAATATCTATGTCTATGTATCCATCCACCTGTAATCTTTCCAGATTTTATAAATTTTCCATTATAAATGTTGGCATGTCAGTTATTGCCTTTTTGCTTCTCAGCTCCAAATTCATTTTTCATGGCCTTTCTGAACTCTATTGTTTCAATTAAAAACATTTTAAAAATAGTTCTCCTATGCCAGCTGGCAAGACACTTCAGCTTTGTCAGTAGGTGGCGCTGGTGGGACACAGGAGTAGAAAGGGACTTGATTCCAGTGGGCTTGTTTCCTTTTTCTCCTACTGTGTGTTAGCTGCATGCAGCGAAGGCAGCCAGTGGCACTCGGCACTCGCTCTAGCAGCTTCCCAGTCAGTTCCGCAGGAGCCTCACAGGACACCTCTGCTTGCTTGAGGCACCTTAGCAAACTCTGTCATCCAGAGCGAGTTGTGCTCTCTGCAATGAGGCCTGAATGGCCAGGCCACTGAGGGGAGGGAACTTCCAGATGTATTTCTCCCCTGGATGCTCAGCCTCCACCCTAGCCATAGCGGCTGTTGTCTATAATTCTCTATTCTTCAAAGTAAATCCCTTCTGGCTCTTAATAATTCTCCATATTGCCTTTTCTTTTATTCCAATTACTGTATATTTACTGTCCTGTGATTGAACTCTAATATAGTTGGTTTCTGTATTCTTTAACAAGTGTTATTCTTTAACAATAAAGTGTATGTGGTGTGTGATTTTTCTATACATTATAGGGCAACATTTTAAATGAGTATATTATACCTTAATGTATAAAAATATTTTACTCGTTAAATTTCTATATTTACAAACATATTAAATAATACCTAATTGTATGATGCACAAATTTCTGAGTCTATGACAATTTGTGTCAAATCCATGTCCCTGTCAGCCTGTGCAATTTTAAAAATTACATTGTGTAACCAAAAGTGTCAAATGCTCAACATATTCTCTATTTTGATATTAAATCTGAGATGACTGATATATACATTTGTTTCACTATAAAAACCATTTTAATATATGTATATTTTATAACACTGTGCTGTACACCTTAAATATGCATAATAAAATTTACTTTTAAAAAGACAGCAAAAATAAATAAATAAATAAATAAATAAAT
>PVKP010037230.1:0-21810 GCA_004027715.1 Plecturocebus donacophilus | reverse complement strand
AAAATATATATTTTTAAAAAATCAGCCATAAGAATGAGTTCATGTCCTTTGCAGGGATATGGATGAAGCTGGAAACCATCATTCTTGCAAAGTAACCCAGGAACAAAACACCAGACATGGCATGTTCTCACTCATAAGTGGGAGCTGAACAGTGAGAACACATGGACACAGGGAAGGGAACATCACACACTGGGGCCTGTCGGAGGGTAGGGGGAAAAGAGGGGGAGAGCATTTATACAAATACCAAATGCAAGCAGGGCTTAAAAACGAGATGACGGGTTGATGAGTGCAGCAAACCACCATGACACATGTTTACCTATGTAACAAGCCTGCATATTCTGCACATGTATCAATAAATAATAAAAAAATAAGCACATATAATGCTATAATTTTACCTGAGTACTGTTTTGTTTGCCTTTTACAAGTGTTACTATGGAGGATTTTCACTGTATCTTTTGTATATACTTACAGTTTTTGAAAAAATTTGAACTCACTCTTAATTCAGATTATTACTTAAAAGTGCATATTTTAGTTTCCAAATTTGTAAGTCTTTCGGGTTACTATCTTTTTCTTGTTAGTTTACATTTAAGTGACTTGTTGTCAGAGAATTTTGTCTTATATAATTTGGGAGGATTTCTTAATATTTGTCTTCAGATGTTTAATGTGTTTTGGAAACAATTTATAGCCCTTTATATTGGATGCAGGGTGTTTATATACACATATATTTATATGTACACACACACACACACACACACACACACACACATACATGTATTGGATCGAGTTTGAAATTTTCATTTAAATATTCAGTTTGTCATCTGTTCATTTCTGATAGTTACGTTCAGTATTCTGATATGATTGTAGATTTATTATACTTCACATTCTATTCAGAATTTCTGTGTTTTTAGTTGAGGGGTGGATATTAGCTTAATGCCATGTTACTGAATCTGAACAAGGTCATTTACTCTTTCAGGAGATACAGAAATGAAGACCTCATTAATCCTTAGAAATCACAAATTCTATTAGGTAAAAAGAGAGAGGTTAACACTTGGTCCTAGACTCTAGTTGTTACAGACGGAAATGATCTTACAGATTCTTCAATTTCCAGTTATCTTCTATTTGCTCTGTCTTAAAGTACTGCTCCCCTCAAACTAATAAAAGATTCAAATTTTGGCTCTTTGACTTACTTTTATGCAAGATATTGAGACAAAGAGATATTTTCCTTAGGAACTACAATATTACTGTTTTTATTAATTTAAAAATACCATAAAGATGTTTTCAAATAATGGTATGTTTTATAATCCATTAGAAAAACTAAAGCGGAAGGTGAATAAAGCAAGCTTATTTCAGAGATTTAGTTAAGAGAGGAAGAGAGGCAGAGAGAGAGCAGGAGAGAGGCAGAGAGACACAGGGAATGTGCTCACCTAATGGTCCTAGAATCAAAACAAAGTACTCATTTAAAGCTGCCTGCTTTACCTACCTCTATTGTTTTATAGTATGAAAATCGATCTTCCTAATGACCTTAGTGAAAATCCTAAATGATCAGTGATTAAATTATATTCCTTTCATTCAACTTACTAAGCTAAGAAAATAAGATATCTAACAATTAGAATGAGAGTAAGGGGAGACTAGATTTAAATTTTAGTTAGTAGGAAATTTAAATTAACTAAATCCTCCATTCTCCAGGTACTGTGAAAAATTGAGATTTTACTGCAGTAAATAAAATTCTGGCTGCATTTTCACTGAATAGGAAAATTCTCCTTGTGCTTTCATTCAAAGCTTGGTATAAATGCTATTTAGCATCTGTTTTTAATTTTTCAAAGACACCTTCAATAAAAAGTAGCTATGAAGAATACCTTTGCTTTATCTTTTTATCAAGTGATTCTGTCCAAGAAATTCTGTGTATTTGGTGTTCCTCTAGGGTACATAGACATGTAAGTGTGTATATGTGTAAAATGTATACATATATTCAATAATCTTAAACTGTGCAAAGTCAAAATCTAAAATACTTAGTCTAATAGCAACTGGCTTCAGCGTTTGTATGTCACTTAAAATCATAGGTTTCAAAAGAAGTTTTTGCCTCTGTAGGGAAGAATCAAAACAATAATGACAAAAGAAACATAAAATATTTTGTAGACTGAGTTACAACATTAAAAAGCATTCCTGTCTTATCATTTACCTTCAAAAAGTGCTTTTCAAGTGTTTCCTTTCCAGAGCTACAGATGGTCTTTGCCATTTAGCATCCTCATCTGTGTTAGAAGAAGCCAATTAATATCATATCCCTATACTTCTAATCAAGGCTGCCCTATTAGAGTTCTGTTGAATGAACTGTTGCTGATTAACTGAAAATTAGTCACCGAAGCTAACGATTTTCTCTCTAGACCCTGTGGGCCCATAAAATGTTCATTTGAATTAAGGACGGTTAATTATGGTGTATGATTTGCCAGCAGACTGAACTTACTGAGTCAGTGTGAGGAGCTCAGGTTGGGGTGGTTGATTTGATGCAGGCTGGCAGATCTCTCTTTAAAAGTTTGCTGTTTTCCTCTTAGCTCATGTCTTTTCCAGGCATTTCCAGGAGATGATGTCTGGCAGCTTGTTCATTCAGCTTACAAGAAAAAACTCCCCAGTGTATCATGAGGGGAAGAGCAAAATAAGAGTCTTTCGTCACTGGTAAAGTATTCCTTGGTGAGGAGCACAATTTCTAGGGGTTGACAAAGATCATTTTAATTTTAATGTGCTTTTGAGCTGCTGAAACACACTGCAATCAACATGGATATGATGTATACGAGTATGCCATCCAGGTTATGCTGCAGCTGTCAGAGTGATGAACAGATGTGAAGAAGATGCACTTTTAGATTGTTGGTCTTTCAGCCCCCAAGAGAAACAAAAGATGGTTAGGAAGCATGTTTGAGTAAAAGCAGTAAGCAGAATCTCTAATTCAGTGAGACAAAACACGGCTATGTAGTGAAATGTCAAAGAGAGAAAATGCAAACCTACTGAATGTGAGATATTGAAATTCAGGCTGTCTTTTCCCTCAGGTTTCAATCTACAGTTTTACACATGGTATTGTTTCGTAGTCATGTCATTTTGGTACTTCAGTAATTAAGCCCCTGTAGTAAAATTTAAGATGGACTTGCCTTTTACAATAAGGTATAAAGGCTGGCATAATTAAAATATATCTTAGATTTATTTAGCATGTTTTAAAACAGACTGCCTAGGCTTTTCTCACATAAAATGTTCATGTGCATGGTAAAACAGGAGGGCAATATAATTTATAAGCCTAAAATCAATAGTCTCTTGTTAGGACTTTGGTAGACTTCCATTTCTATTAACTAAACATACTTTTTCTAGATATAGATGGTCTTAGGGCCCTAGTGAAGTTTCCCAAAGATCTTCCCTCTCGTTATATTCGAGTTCAGTGCTTTGTACTAAAGAGATTGCCTACTTCATAGATACAAGAGTGAAACATCAGAAATTTGTTGCGAGCTGAGGATTATTTTTTTATTTTTTAAAGATTTCCTCAAGTGAGGAATATGGAAGTTCAGAAATGGTTGCAGGTGTGAGCAAATTAGAAATTAGGCAAGCCAAAAAAAAAAATAATTTCAAGAGCCCCTTAAAATCAATAATGTAATGTTTTCAATGATATGCAGAGATAATCATTGAACAAGAGGTACTCAGGATTAAAAAAGAAATAGTAGAGAAATTTGTTGACTTATTTTAAAGGTTTTACCAAGGTAGATGTTGTGAGGCATCAAAGAATGGTTGAATTAACTAGACTTTCAACTGACTGAGCTTAGTTGAAGCCCTAACGTCCACACTAATCATTTATGTAGTTTGGTTGAGTCATCTATCTTCTCTTTGTCAGTCTGAGGAACTATTACATGCCAGTAATTGACCTTTCTGTAGATAAATAAATTAGTTTGGGTTAATACATTTTGGCCAATAAGGTTTAAAATGAGAGCTGAGGAAGAGCATAGGTTCAATTTCATAGCCTTGCCTTTCTTTTGCTCTCCTTTTGAAGAAGGATCTGTCTCAGTAGTAGCTTTAAGGTGACTCCATTCCTCTTTTCTTATTTAGCAGGAATGACTACAAATTGACTTAGGCACCACCATTAAAAGAGAAAAATAACCCCTAAAAGGTTTTGCTATTTTGAATAGGAAGTTCATTTGTATTATGTACTTTAATTCTGGTCATTGTTCCTGGATAAAGATGTAAAAAAGATGGAAAAGTTCAAGAGTGGCAACTAAAATGATCAGGGGGCTTCCACACTATATTGGAATCAAGTAAATGTCTCCAAAAGAATCATCAGATTTACAGATTCCTTCACAGTTGAATGAGTTTATAAAGCTAGCATTTGTAGTTGACAATTACTATTCAAAGAATGTTTTCACATATATAATCTTCCAGCAGCCTTGATAAAAACATCAAGGCAGGTATTATAAAGGCAGATATTATCTATAGTCTACAGAAGAAAAAACGGAGGTCTGAGAGATCCTACAACTTTTTCAAATTCTGATGGCTATTAGTAACTGGAACAAGCCAGCCTTGTAACCTAATCTCACACTTTTCCACCCTTCCAAATTGATTGGCTGGATTAACATATCCCCATTTAGTCTTGAGAGGGAATAGCCAGAATGAATTTTCCCCATCTCTGCTCTGTCTCTAATCATATGTGCCCTCTGACCTGCAATTGATGGGATATACTTCAATCTTTCTATTGTCTTGTTTCTAATAATTTCATATGCTGTGGATATACCTATCATTATTATATCTACCTTATTTGAGATTAGAAGTCCTCAAAGATGGCAATTTTTATGAGCTTTGCTCAACAAAATTATATTAAAATAATCTGAGTGACCCTTTGTTGTTGGTCTAAGGGATGTCAGAGAGGATTTAAGTGGCCTGGATCAGGAGTCAGCAAGCTATGCTCCATGGGCCAAATCTACTTTCTGCCTGTTTTTGTAAATAAAGTTTTACTGGAACACAGCCATACTCATTTATGCATTTTCTGGGTCTGTGTTTGTACTAAAATGGCTGAGTTGAGTGGTTGTAACAGAAATGTACAGCCTGAAAAGCTTAAAATATTTACTATCTGATCCTTTACAGAAAAAAAATTACCAACCATAGGCCTAGATAATTAATTACATATAGTCAGTCCCTGAAAAATGAGTAAGGAACAAGCAATACAGAGTGTGCTGTCCTCTGTTTCTTTCTAGAAATCTGGTATCTCAGGACCTGTTGTTATCTGAGGGAGAAAGAGTGGTTTTTGGTAGTTAAAGAAAATAGGAGGTAGAGAGAAGAAATTCCAAGAGCATTTCAGAAGGTGAGTTATATTTAGGAGTCTTGTTCTTCCACAATCAATTAAGGTAATAAGAGGGAGAATCGCATGAGGTGAAGGTGTGAACCAGGGCATAACATTCTAGAAGTGTTTGTAAGAAACCGATTGGTATCTGTTGTATTAGTGAATTTACTAATACCATCAAACCCAAACCTTTTTGTTTAAAAATAATTTATTAGTCTATTTCTATTTGCTTTTAGCAAGAAAAAGAGTAGTAGTAGATTTTATTACACGAGTAAATTCTGAATCTTGGGACATGGATTCAGCTAAAGTTGAAGTTGCTTTTGATCGTTTTGTATCGGCTATTATAAAAACAAACTTTTAATATCCCATATTTTGAGATTTATGGAGGTGACTTTCCTTTTCTTTGGGGATGATGAATGTGTGCCGACTGGTACTGCTGTTTAATTATAGATGGCTAGCTGTGAGGAATGTGGAAATGATCTCAGCCATTTAAACCTCAAGGCAATCTCCCGATGTGACCTAAAAGGTGTACATTTTATTTATGTAGCTATTTTACCTACTCACTCAGATTTCTATTGCACTTAGAAGTTCCCAAGTGAAATGTCTACAGTTATCTTGTAAAAGTCTTGAAATAATATTCCCTTCCTTCTCATTCTCGCTCCCAGGAAATTTTTGCTTCAAGCTGCATTTGTGAAACAGCACATGGGAGGTGTTATGGTATAGGCGAAAGAGAAAAGGCTTTAGACTCAGTCATACCTGGAAGGCCCTTTGAAAGGTCATCACGTGTTCAGGAAACTGAAAATGGCTCACTGAGGCTGGATAGTAGTGCTCAGTTGGGTGTGAACAATGACATGTCTGCAGAGGTGATCAGGAGCCAGATAATGAAGGATGTTGTGTTCCATGTGAAGGAAAAGGAATGGTTATCAAGGTAATATGGCACCTCTGAAGGGTTTTAAGACGAGAGTACAACACAATCAAATTTATAACCTTGAAAAATACTCTGGAAATAGAGATGATGGACTGAAATGTAAGGACAGTGAGGGTAGGCAGAGATCTGAAGGACTGGTGTAGAAACAGATTTTCAAGGAACAACAAGGTCTACAGCTGGGAGTGTGTTTATAAGGGTAGGGGACTGAGTTGTTTAGGAGATGTTTGTGCGGCCTAATTGATAGAATGTAGCAATATTAACAGAGATGAGGGTGAGGGAAGAATCAATTTGGGGACTAAGTTGATTATATAGGAAATTACAGAGGAGAAGAAAGATTAATGCCTATCTTACTATTGCATGCCTGGAGCCTCACCCCACTAAGCAGAGTGTTTCTGTGTTTAGAATATGACAATAGGAGAAAAATAAAAAAAAAACAGAAGTAAAGAAAACAAAAATCTGGGTAATAATGACAGTGAGAGCAGGAAAAAGGAAGCGTCTATAAGGATAGCACACATAGTTGTAAACACAGTTGCCAAGTGCTGGCACAAAAAACTAAGACAACACTGTCTTCAACGGCAGTGTCTATCTCTAGACGACTATGCCTGTGCAGAGTTTCCTTCTATAAAGAGAATATCTGCCTAGGTTCCCCAAAAATAAAACCTTCAGACTAAAGTTTTAGCCCACATTTAGGAGGTAATTACTATCAGGGAGTGGAGAAATAAGAAAAAAAAAAAAGCAAAAGTAGCCAATATGAAATGTGTTAATGAATGGTTAACTACTGTGGGCAACCAGGACTGAATCCTATAGGACCTCTGGGAAACTGGGTAGAACATGCCTCATCATTGTTCTACCTGAAGGGCAAGGAGGGTTGATTACTCATCTACCAGTTCTAGTTCGTCAATAGGTTAATCAATGGTAACTTCCTGGCAATTCCAAACAGCCCTGGGCTTTGGTCATCTATACTGCACTGGGCAAAGAATTCCCTGAGACAGAGTTGTGGTTGCTGGAACTGTGAATTACAAAAGGATATGAGCAGAGTTCTGACAGATATTCCTGCATATACACACACTCTAACATGGGCAGTGCATGTACTGTACCTGTATTTTCAGTTTGAGATGGTAGAGTTTTTACTTAAAATTAGACAAGTTACTCATCTCTACAAAACAGATTTTCTACCTTTTTGAACCTTTCTCTCTGTATAGATCTACTGGGATCTAGAATTGAAATATCAAGGCTGTCTCCACTGTATATTGGTAACATTAGGAAATGGCGATCTATGGTGATAGAATCTTTTGAACAACTGCTGAAACTACAAAGGTAGGTATGAAAACTCAAATGAAACTGTTAAAGAGACTCAGACGTATCTGGAGAAAGCACACATTCTGTGCTCCAAAATGTTACCATTTCCTAAAATTACACTACCAAGATCTGTGAGTTACACATAATATAAATATTTAATTGTTGTTCAAAAGAAAAAACAATGAATAGAGCAGTATACAAGATGCTTAAGACATAGTAAAGCAGCCCTCCCAACTCTTTATTTGAAATTGAAGATAAGAAATTAAATGGAAATTTGAGTTGAAAGACAACAAGTGTATGGAGAGTCATATATAAAATAGAAGAACTGGATTAATTACTGAGTTACTTGGAAATGGAAAAAAAGCATTAAGCTCAATTTATGGCAAACCAGTGAAGGATTTTTCCTTTTTCAGTATTTTACTTTCTTTATCTCTTCTAGTTTCCTCTTTAAATGCAATGACATTGGAAATGAGTTGGTAAATCAGTCATTCCTACTAAGGTATGCTATCTTGTAGGCCTGTTTCTTTCTGCCACTCACTGGCTATATAACCTTGGGTAAGTTACTTAACCTCTCTGTACCTTGGTTTCCTTATTTAGAAAAACTGGTGATAATAATTGTACCTACCTCATAGGTTATGAGGATGAATACATTTGCATATATAAATTACTTACAGTGCTTGACACATAATAAGAAATACATATATCTCTTCTGGATAATGAGCAAAATGAATTCAAATTGTTATAGCTTATGGAATTTAACATAAATCACACAGAAGTGTATTACACTGGTATTTTTAATGATTTTTAACATTCAAAATAATTGACAAAAAATTATTTGGCATTCCAGAGCCAAAACTAAGAGTAATGGTGGGAGTTACAGTTCTAATAGAAGTAAGTTTTACTTATTAGAGCTGTCAAACAATGAAATAGATTGTCTTTGAAGTCATGTGTTAGATGACATGGGAGATATACAACAGACTGGATGATTGCTTCTTAGTGATGCTGGAGAGGAGGTTTGTGCATCAGAGAAAAGGTCTAAGTAAATGACCTTTTTGGGTCTTTCTAATTTTGAGGCAATGACTTCACAATTTGGCTCTAAGCCCTTTTTCCAATATTATATCTTATTGTTTCCTCGTACAAATCCTCTGCCTTAGACACCCAAGCACAATCATAAACACTTAAGAAGTTTCATACTTTCTCACCATTTGAATTTTCTGGAACTCTCTCCACTTTTTATCTTAACAGAATAGGCCAAACATTTTGAAAGTATAAATCTTGTTAAAAGTTATAAAGCTTAATTCCCATGTATAGTAATATTAGGACCTGATTTTTCATAGCTATGCTGTGCTCGAACCTGAAATACTTAAATGAATATATATGAAGGATGAAAAGATGAGTTACCTCCCCACCCACACATACTCATTTAGAAAGGCATAAATAATCTGTGTGGGCTAAATTACATTTGAATTAGTAAAAATATCTCTAATCTTTTAGATATTTTACTCATATTACAATTCACCTCTGAAGATGTGTAGACTTCAACATTAAAATTAAACAAGATAAATAAAAGGATGTCTTTATACAATGTTTCATCAGAAATATGTCTGTTAATACTTCCTATGCAGGAAAGATTTCTGGGGCCAACGAAGGCAAGGGAATGAGCTGCTGGGCATTAGTTGGCCATAGTTTTACATATTTGGCATCAGAATCCTAACATGCTTGCTGGGAAGCACAGTTTGGAAACTTAGAGTTGCTTTAATTAATGACGTGGTGGGAGAAAAGAAGACCCTGTCTGGAAGACTAAGAAGATAATGGGAGTGCTCTTTAGAGCTGTGCCAAAGAGGTTGACAATATCGTTTGGCCCTGAGAATCAGGACCATTTTCCTGGCCCAAGGGCAACATGGGCTTGTTCTTACAGTCATTCAGAAGGGCAAATGGGAAGTTTTGTGTGTGTGTATGAGCTAAATAATCATTTTCAACTGGCTTTGTGGATTATAACATCATTTCGTGACACAACTTGAGACTCTACATTGGCTTCTCCATGTGGATTTCAAAACCCCTAAATTATACCCCACAGTCTTGATTTCCTAATATTTTATATGAACTCGCATCAATTTTTGCCAATACTTTATCATGTAGGGCCTTAGGATTTCCTGGGGAAAACGTGTTAGTGCTAAAATATGCATTTTTCTATTGGAAATAATAAAACAGTCCCAAGGTCTTTCCCTTTTTCCATAAAATTACAAGGGAAACCCACTTAGAAAATTTAGAGTGTATTGAAGAATTCTCCTGAGCATACCTAACATAAAATTAAACAATACTTGGGTAGAAAACTGTTTTGAGATTACTGTCAGGACACAATTTTTCTGTTATGTAATGAAAAAGATGACTTGCTATGGTTTCTTAATCTGCTTAAATATGTTTCATTTGGTCACATTAATATTTGTACAGTTATTTTTCTTTTACTCATGAAAATGAGTATATATATATATATAAATATATGTATATATATACATATATATGTATATATGTATGTATACATATATATATGTGTGTGTATATATATATATATATACACCTTAAACTGGTGAGTTTATATATATATATATATATATATATATACACCTTAAACTGGTGAGTTTAAGTATATATATACGTATATATATACGTATATATATACTTAAAACTGTTTTCTAAATGCACACATAAAAAGCATTTATCAAATATCTTTGCATGTATTTTTAAATCTCACTTGATACTAGAATAAAATTCCATGTATTTGATTCCCTCAAGATATCATTAAAGCAGAACATGCTGTGAGGAGGGAATAAAAAGAGTGAAGCACGTTTTCATTGTGGAGTTCCACCTCTATGTGTAGAACTCTATATGATAGTCATAGAAATTAAAATGAATTTGATGTTGGCAGTAATTAATTTGCTTATTCTAATAATATAATGAATTAACAGAGATTTTTGTTCTTAGCTCAAGTGGAAATGATTTTATTGTTATATAAATATAACAAAATATTTTAAAATTTTTAAGAAAGGACTGCATTTAATAATCATTTAGATAAAACAGTAGGAGTTTTTGTTTGGTTTGAGGGCAAAGATTTGTTTTGGGGGTTTTTTTGGTTTTCTTAACATTTTAGGTTTGGGGGTACATGTGAAGGTCTGTTACATAGGAAAACTCACATCATGGGGGTTCGTTATGCCAAGTATTTTATCACCCAGGATTTAAGCCCAGTACCCAATAGTTAACTTTTCTGCTCTTCACCCTCCTCCCACCCTCCGCCCTGAAGTAGACCCCAGTGTCTGTTGTTTCCTTCTTTGTGTTCATGAGCTGTCATCAGTTAGCTCCCACTTATAAGTGAGAATATGTGGTATTTGGTTTTCTGTTCCTATAGTAGTTTGCTGAGGATAATAGCTTCCAGCTCCATCCATGTTCCTGCAAAATACATGATCTCGTTCTTTTCTATGGCTGCAATGTTTGCTTTTTAATGTGCAATGAAATTATTTTTTTGGCAGTTGAATTCTGTTATATAGGTTCACAGGCTAAACACATCACCATCATGGCGAGTTGTATACAAGTTATGAGTAAAGGAAGGTACTAAATCTCTGTACAAGGTCCCTATTTCTCCCATGAGTTACAGATGGAGTCATAAAGGTAGTCCTTGAGTAACGGAGAGGTTCAAATGCATACCTTATGCTCTTAGAACCATACCACATTCATGCCTTGTCATCTATATATCTCAGTGATTTTTAATGAATCATCTAAGTGAGCAATAAGACAGAGGGCTGTAGGAAAGGAGTCTTTCAGTCAATGTGAATAATTACGCTGAAAGTATTTGCTTTGTCAAGCATATTATTAATATATCATAAAAAGTTTTGGGCCAGGCACAGTGGCTAATACCTGTAATTCTAGCATTTTGAGAGGCCGAGGAGGGTGGATCACCTGAGGTTAGGTGTTCAAGACCAAGCCTGGCCAACATGGTAAAACTACATCTGTACTAAAAACAAGAATTAGCTAGGCGTGGCGGAAGGCACCTGTAATCCTAGCTATTGTGGAGACTGAGGCAGCAGAATCGCTTGAACCCAGGAGACGAAGGTTGCAGTGAGCTGAGATCGCACCATTGCCCTCCAGCCTGGGTGACAAGAGCGAAACTCCATCTCAAAAAAAAAAGTTTCTGAAAACATCATATGTGAATTCTTAAGACCTGTCAGGGAAAATGTATGCTCATAAAAGAAAAAAACGTGCAATTATTGCTTAGTGTTTTTGGTGTTTCATGAGTAAAAGAAAAATAACTGTACAAATATTAATGTGACCAAATGAAACATATTTAAGCAGATTAAGAAACCATAGCAAGTCATCTTTTTCATTACATAACAGAAAAATTGTGTCCTGACAGTAATCTCAAAACAGTTTTCTACCCAAGTATTGTTTAATTTTATGTTAGGTATGCTCAGGAGAATTCTTCAATACACTCTAAATTTTCTAAGTGGGTTTCCCTTGTAATTTTATGGAAAAAGGGAAAGACCTTGGGACTGTTTTATTATTTCCAATAGAAAAATGCATATTTTAGCACTAACACGTTTTCCCCAGGAAATCCTAAGGCCCTACATGATAAAGTATTGGCAAAAATTGATGCGAGTTCATATAAAATATTAGGAAATCAAGACTGTGGGGTATAATTTAGGGGTTTTGAAATCCACATGGAGAAGCCAATGTAGAGTCTCAAGTTGTGTCACGAAATGATGTTATAATCCACAAAGCCAGTTGAAAATGATTATTTAGCTCATACACACACACAAAACTTCCCATTTGCCCTTCTGAGTGACTGTAAGAACAAGCCCATGTTGCCCTTGGGCCAGGAAAATGGTCCTGATTCTCAGGGCCAAACGATATTGTCAACCTCTTTGGCACAGCTCTAAAGAGCACTCCCATTATCTTCTTAGTCTTCCAGACAGGGTCTTCTTTTCTCCCACCACGTCATTAATTAAAGCAACTCTAAGTTTCCAAACTGTGCTTCCCAGCAAGCATGTTAGGATTCTGATGCCAAATATGTAAAACTATGGCCAACTAATGCCCAGCAGCTCATTCCCTTGCCTTCGTTGGCCCCAGAAATCTTTCCTGCATAGGAAGTATTAACAGACATATTTCTGATGAAACATTGTATAAAGACATCCTTTTATTTATCTTGTTTAATTTTAATGTTGAAGTCTACACATCTTCAGAGGTGAATTGTAATATGAGTAAAATATCTAAAAGATTAGAGATATTTTTACTAATTCAAATGTAATTTAGCCCACACAGATTATTTATGCCTTTCTAAATGAGTATGTGTGGGTGGGGAGGTAACTCATCTTTTCATCCTTCATATATATTCATTTAAGTATTTCAGGTTCGAGCACAGCATAGCTATGAAAAATCAGGTCCTAATATTACTATACATGGGAATTAAGCTTTATAACTTTTAACAAGATTTATACTTTCAAAATGTTTGGCCTATTCTGTTAAGATAAAAAGTGGAGAGAGTTCCAGAAAATTCAAATGGTGAGAAAGTATGAAACTTCTTAAGTGTTTATGATTGTGCTTGGGTGTCTAAGGCAGAGGATTTGTACGAGGAAACAATAAGATATAATATTGGAAAAAGGGCTTAGAGCCAAATTGTGAAGTCATTGCCTCAAAATTAGAAAGACCCAAAAAGGTCATTTACTTAGACCTTTTCTCTGATGCACAAACCTCCTCTCCAGCATCACTAAGAAGCAATCATCCAGTCTGTTGTATATCTCCCATGTCATCTAACACATGACTTCAAAGACAATCTATTTCATTGTTTGACAGCTCTAATAAGTAAAACTTACTTCTATTAGAACTGTAACTCCCACCATTACTCTTAGTTTTGGCTCTGGAATGCCAAATAATTTTTTGTCAATTATTTTGAATGTTAAAAATCATTAAAAATACCAGTGTAATACACTTCTGTGTGATTTATGTTAAATTCCATAAGCTATAACAATTTGAATTCATTTTGCTCATTATCCAGAAGAGATATATGTATTTCTTATTATGTGTCAAGCACTGTAAGTAATTTATATATGCAAATGTATTCATCCTCATAACCTATGAGGTAGGTACAATTATTATCACCAGTTTTTCTAAATAAGGAAACCAAGGTACAGAGAGGTTAAGTAACTTACCCAAGGTTATATAGCCAGTGAGTGGCAGAAAGAAACAGGCCTACAAGATAGCATACCTTAGTAGGAATGACTGATTTACCAACTCATTTCCAATGTCATTGCATTTAAAGAGGAAACTAGAAGAGATAAAGAAAGTAAAATACTGAAAAAGGAAAAATCCTTCACTGGTTTGCCATAAATTGAGCTTAATGCTTTTTTTCCATTTCCAAGTAACTCAGTAATTAATCCAGTTCTTCTATTTTATATATGACTCTCCATACACTTGTTGTCTTTCAACTCAAATTTCCATTTAATTTCTTATCTTCAATTTCAAATAAAGAGTTGGGAGGGCTGCTTTACTATGTCTTAAGCATCTTGTATACTGCTCTATTCATTGTTTTTTCTTTTGAACAACAATTAAGTATTTATATTATGTGTAACTCACAGATCTTGGTAGTGTAATTTTAGGAAATGGTAACATTTTGGAGCACAGAATGTGTGCTTTCTCCAGATACGTCTGAGTCTCTTTAACAGTTTCATTTGAGTTTTCATACCTACCTTTGTAGTTTCAGCAGTTGTTCAAAAGATTCTATCACCATAGATCGCCATTTCCTAATGTTACCAATATACAGTGGAGACAGCCTTGATATTTCAATTCTAGATCCCAGTAGATCTATACAGAGAGAAAGGTTCAAAAAGGTAGAAAATCTGTTTTGTAGAGATGAGTAACTTGTCTAATTTTAAGTAAAAACTCTACCATCTCAAACTGAAAATACAGGTACAGTACATGCACTGCCCATGTTAGAGTGTGTGTATATGCAGGAATATCTGTCAGAACTCTGCTCATATCCTTTTGTAATTCACAGTTCCAGCAACCACAACTCTGTCTCAGGGAATTCTTTGCCCAGTGCAGTATAGATGACCAAAGCCCAGGGCTGTTTGGAATTGCCAGGAAGTTACCATTGATTAACCTATTGACGAACTAGAACTGGTAGATGAGTAATCAACCCTCCTTGCCCTTCAGGTAGAACAATGATGAGGCATGTTCTACCCAGTTTCCCAGAGGTCCTATAGGATTCAGTCCTGGTTGCCCACAGTAGTTAACCATTCATTAACACATTTCATGTTGGCTACTTTTGCTTTTTTTTTTTTCTTATTTCTCCACTCCCTGATAGTAATTACCTCCTAAATGTGGGCTAAAACTTTAGTCTGAAGGTTTTATTTTTGGGGAACCTAGGCAGATATTCTCTTTATAGAAGGAAACTCTGCACAGGCATAGTCGTCTAGAGATAGACACTGCCGTTGAAGACAGTGTTGTCTTAGTTTTTTGTGCCAGCACTTGGCAACTGTGTTTACAACTATGTGTGCTATCCTTATAGACGCTTCCTTTTTCCTGCTCTCACTGTCATTATTACCCAGATTTTTGTTTTCTTTACTTCTGTTTTTTTTTTATTTTTCTCCTATTGTCATATTCTAAACACAGAAACACTCTGCTTAGTGGGGTGAGGCTCCAGGCATGCAATAGTAAGATAGGCATTAATCTTTCTTCTCCTCTGTAATTTCCTATATAATCAACTTAGTCCCCAAATTGATTCTTCCCTCACCCTCATCTCTGTTAATATTGCTACATTCTATCAATTAGGCCGCACAAACATCTCCTAAACAACTCAGTCCCCTACCCTTATAAACACACTCCCAGCTGTAGACCTTGTTGTTCCTTGAAAATCTGTTTCTACACCAGTCCTTCAGATCTCTGCCTACCCTCACTGTCCTTACATTTCAGTCCATCATCTCTATTTCCAGAGTATTTTTCAAGGTTATAAATTTGATTGTGTTGTACTCTCGTCTTAAAACCCTTCAGAGGTGCCATATTACCTTGATAACCATTCCTTTTCCTTCACATGGAACACAACATCCTTCATTATCTGGCTCCTGATCACCTCTGCAGACATGTCATTGTTCACACCCAACTGAGCACTACTATCCAGCCTCAGTGAGCCATTTTCAGTTTCCTGAACACGTGATGACCTTTCAAAGGGCCTTCCAGGTATGACTGAGTCTAAAGCCTTTTCTCTTTCGCCTATACCATAACACCTCCCATGTGCTATTTCACAAATGCAGCTTGAAGCAAAAATTTCCTGGGAGCGAGAATGAGAAGGAAGGGAATATTATTTCAAGACTTTTACAAGATAACTGTAGACATTTCACTTGGGAACTTCTAAGTGCAATAGAAATCTGAGTGAGTAGGTAAAATAGCTACATAAATAAAATGTATACCTTTTAGGTCACATCGGGAGATTGCCTTGAGGTTTAAATGGCTGAGATCATTTCCACATTCCTCACAGCTAGCCATCTATAATTAAACAGCAGTACCAGTCGGCACACATTCATCATCCCCAAAGAAAAGGAAAGTCACCTCCATAAATCTCAAAATATGGGATATTAAAAGTTTGTTTTTATAATAGCCGATACAAAACGATCAAAAGCAACTTCAACTTTAGCTGAATCCATGTCCCAAGATTCAGAATTTACTCGTGTAATAAAATCTACTACTACTCTTTTTCTTGCTAAAAGCAAATAGAAATAGACTAATAAATTATTTTTAAACAAAAAGGTTTGGGTTTGATGGTATTAGTAAATTCACTAATACAACAGATACCAATCGGTTTCTTACAAACACTTCTAGAATGTTATGCCCTGGTTCACACCTTCACCTCATGCGATTCTCCCTCTTATTACCTTAATTGATTGTGGAAGAACAAGACTCCTAAATATAACTCACCTTCTGAAATGCTCTTGGAATTTCTTCTCTCTACCTCCTATTTTCTTTAACTACCAAAAACCACTCTTTCTCCCTCAGATAACAACAGGTCCTGAGATACCAGATTTCTAGAAAGAAACAGAGGACAGCACACTCTGTATTGCTTGTTCCTTACTCATTTTTCAGGGACTGACTATATGTAATTAATTATCTAGGCCTATGGTTGGTAATTTTTTTTCTGTAAAGGATCAGATAGTAAATATTTTAAGCTTTTCAGGCTGTACATTTCTGTTACAACCACTCAACTCAGCCATTTTAGTACAAACACAGACCCAGAAAATGCATAAATGAGTATGGCTGTGTTCCAGTAAAACTTTATTTACAAAAACAGGCAGAAAGTAGATTTGGCCCATGGAGCATAGCTTGCTGACTCCTGATCCAGGCCACTTAAATCCTCTCTGACATCCCTTAGACCAACAACAAAGGGTCACTCAGATTATTTTAATATAATTTTGTTGAGCAAAGCTCATAAAAATTGCCATCTTTGAGGACTTCTAATCTCAAATAAGGTAGATATAATAATGATAGGTATATCCACAGCATATGAAATTATTAGAAACAAGACAATAGAAAGATTGAAGTATATCCCATCAATTGCAGGTCAGAGGGCACATATGATTAGAGACAGAGCAGAGATGGGGAAAATTCATTCTGGCTATTCCCTCTCAAGACTAAATGGGGATATGTTAATCCAGCCAATCAATTTGGAAGGGTGGAAAAGTGTGAGATTAGGTTACAAGGCTGGCTTGTTCCAGTTACTAATAGCCATCAGAATTTGAAAAAGTTGTAGGATCTCTCAGACCTCCGTTTTTTCTTCTGTAGACTATAGATAATATCTGCCTTTATAATACCTGCCTTGATGTTTTTATCAAGGCTGCTGGAAGATTATATATGTGAAAACATTCTTTGAATAGTAATTGTCAACTACAAATGCTAGCTTTATAAACTCATTCAACTGTGAAGGAATCTGTAAATCTGATGATTCTTTTGGAGACATTTACTTGATTCCAATATAGTGTGGAAGCCCCCTGATCATTTTAGTTGCCACTCTTGAACTTTTCCATCTTTTTTACATCTTTATCCAGGAACAATGACCAGAATTAAAGTACATAATACAAATGAACTTCCTATTCAAAATAGCAAAACCTTTTAGGGGTTATTTTTCTCTTTTAATGGTGGTGCCTAAGTCAATTTGTAGTCATTCCTGCTAAATAAGAAAAGAGGAATGGAGTCACCTTAAAGCTACTACTGAGACAGATCCTTCTTCAAAAGGAGAGCAAAAGAAAGGCAAGGCTATGAAATTGAACCTATGCTCTTCCTCAGCTCTCATTTTAAACCTTATTGGCCAAAATGTATTAACCCAAACTAATTTATTTATCTACAGAAAGGTCAATTACTGGCATGTAATAGTTCCTCAGACTGACAAAGAGAAGATAGATGACTCAACCAAACTACATAAATGATTAGTGTGGACGTTAGGGCTTCAACTAAGCTCAGTCAGTTGAAAGTCTAGTTAATTCAACCATTCTTTGATGCCTCACAACATCTACCTTGGTAAAACCTTTAAAATAAGTCAACAAATTTCTCTACTATTTCTTTTTTAATCCTGAGTACCTCTTGTTCAATGATTATCTCTGCATATCATTGAAAACATTACATTATTGATTTTAAGGGGCTCTTGAAATTATTTTTTTTTTTGGCTTGCCTAATTTCTAATTTGCTCACACCTGCAACCATTTCTGAACTTCCATATTCCTCACTTGAGGAAATCTTTAAAAAATAAAAAAATAATCCTCAGCTCGCAACAAATTTCTGATGTTTCACTCTTGTATCTATGAAGTAGGCAATCTCTTTAGTACAAAGCACTGAACTCGAATATAACGAGAGGGAAGATCTTTGGGAAACTTCACTAGGGCCCTAAGACCATCTATATCTAGAAAAAGTATGTTTAGTTAATAGAAATGGAAGTCTACCAAAGTCCTAACAAGAGACTATTGATTTTAGGCTTATAAATTATATTGCCCTCCTGTTTTACCATGCACATGAACATTTTATGTGAGAAAAGCCTAGGCAGTCTGTTTTAAAACATGCTAAATAAATCTAAGATATATTTTAATTATGCCAGCCTTTATACCTTATTGTAAAAGGCAAGTCCATCTTAAATTTTACTACAGGGGCTTAATTACTGAAGTACCAAAATGACATGACTACGAAACAATACCATGTGTAAAACTGTAGATTGAAACCTGAGGGAAAAGACAGCCTGAATTTCAATATCTCACATTCAGTAGGTTTGCATTTTCTCTCTTTGACATTTCACTACATAGCCGTGTTTTGTCTCACTGAATTAGAGATTCTGCTTACTGCTTTTACTCAAACATGCTTCCTAACCATCTTTTGTTTCTCTTGGGGGCTGAAAGACCAACAATCTAAAAGTGCATCTTCTTCACATCTGTTCATCACTCTGACAGCTGCAGCATAACCTGGATGGCATACTCGTATACATCATATCCATGTTGATTGCAGTGTGTTTCAGCAGCTCAAAAGCACATTAAAATTAAAATGATCTTTGTCAACCCCTAGAAATTGTGCTCCTCACCAAGGAATACTTTACCAGTGACGAAAGACTCTTATTTTGCTCTTCCCCTCATGATACACTGGGGAGTTTTTTCTTGTAAGCTGAATGAACAAGCTGCCAGACATCATCTCCTGGAAATGCCTGGAAAAGACATGAGCTAAGAGGAAAACAGCAAACTTTTAAAGAGAGATCTGCCAGCCTGCATCAAATCAACCACCCCAACCTGAGCTCCTCACACTGACTCAGTAAGTTCAGTCTGCTGGCAAATCATACACCATAATTAACCGTCCTTAATTCAAATGAACATTTTATGGGCCCACAGGGTCTAGAGAGAAAATCGTTAGCTTCGGTGACTAATTTTCAGTTAATCAGCAACAGTTCATTCAACAGAACTCTAATAGGGCAGCCTTGATTAGAAGTATAGGGATATGATATTAATTGGCTTCTTCTAACACAGATGAGGATGCTAAATGGCAAAGACCATCTGTAGCTCTGGAAAGGAAACACTTGAAAAGCACTTTTTGAAGGTAAATGATAAGACAGGAATGCTTTTTAATGTTGTAACTCAGTCTACAAAATATTTTATGTTTCTTTTGTCATTATTGTTTTGATTCTTCCCTACAGAGGCAAAAACTTCTTTTGAAACCTATGATTTTAAGTGACATACAAACGCTGAAGCCAGTTGCTATTAGACTAAGTATTTTAGATTTTGACTTTGCACAGTTTAAGATTATTGAATATATGTATACATTTTACACATATACACACTTACATGTCTATGTACCCTAGAGGAACACCAAATACACAGAATTTCTTGGACAGAATCACTTGATAAAAAGATAAAGCAAAGGTATTCTTCATAGCTACTTTTTATTGAAGGTGTCTTTGAAAAATTAAAAACAGATGCTAAATAGCATTTATACCAAGCTTTGAATGAAAGCACAAGGAGAATTTTCCTATTCAGTGAAAATGCAGCCAGAATTTTATTTACTGCAGTAAAATCTCAATTTTTCACAGTACCTGGAGAATGGAGGATTTAGTTAATTTAAATTTCCTACTAACTAAAATTTAAATCTAGTCTCCCCTTACTCTCATTCTAATTGTTAGATATCTTATTTTCTTAGCTTAGTAAGTTGAATGAAAGGAATATAATTTAATCACTGATCATTTAGGATTTTCACTAAGGTCATTAGGAAGATCGATTTTCATACTATAAAACAATAGAGGTAGGTAAAGCAGGCAGCTTTAAATGAGTACTTTGTTTTGATTCTAGGACCATTAGGTGAGCACATTCCCTGTGTCTCTCTGCCTCTCTCCTGCTCTCTCTCTGCCTCTCTTCCTCTCTTAACTAAATCTCTGAAATAAGCTTGCTTTATTCACCTTCCGCTTTAGTTTTTCTAATGGATTATAAAACATACCATTATTTGAAAACATCTTTATGGTATTTTTAAATTAATAAAAACAGTAATATTGTAGTTCCTAAGGAAAATATCTCTTTGTCTCAATATCTTGCATAAAAGTAAGTCAAAGAGCCAAAATTTGAATCTTTTATTAGTTTGAGGGGAGCAGTACTTTAAGACAGAGCAAATAGAAGATAACTGGAAATTGAAGAATCTGTAAGATCATTTCCGTCTGTAACAACTAGAGTCTAGGACCAAGTGTTAACCTCTCTCTTTTTACCTAATAGAATTTGTGATTTCTAAGGATTAATGAGGTCTTCATTTCTGTATCTCCTGAAAGAGTAAATGACCTTGTTCAGATTCAGTAACATGGCATTAAGCTAATATCCACCCCTCAACTAAAAACACAGAAATTCTGAATAGAATGTGAAGTATAATAAATCTACAATCATATCAGAATACTGAACGTAACTATCAGAAATGAACAGATGACAAACTGAATATTTAAATGAAAATTTCAAACTCGATCCAATACATGTATGTGTGTGTGTGTGTGTGTGTGTGTGTGTGTGTACATATAAATATATGTGTATATAAACACCCTGCATCCAATATAAAGGGCTATAAATTGTTTCCAAAACACATTAAACATCTGAAGACAAATATTAAGAAATCCTCCCAAATTATATAAGACAAAATTCTCTGACAACAAGTCACTTAAATGTAAACTAACAAGAAAAAGATAGTAACCCGAAAGACTTACAAATTTGGAAACTAAAATATGCACTTTTAAGTAATAATCTGAATTAAGAGTGAGTTCAAATTTTTTCAAAAACTGTAAGTATATACAAAAGATACAGTGAAAATCCTCCATAGTAACACTTGTAAAAGGCAAACAAAACAGTACTCAGGTAAAATTATAGCATTATATGTGCTTATTTTTTTATTATTTATTGATACATGTGCAGAATATGCAGGCTTGTTACATAGGTAAACATGTGTCATGGTGGTTTGCTGCACTCATCAACCCGTCATCTCGTTTTTAAGCCCTGCTTGCATTTGGTATTTGTATAAATGCTCTCCCCCTCTTTTCCCCCTACCCTCCGACAGGCCCCAGTGTGTGATGTTCCCTTCCCTGTGTCCATGTGTTCTCACTGTTCAGCTCCCACTTATGAGTGAGAACATGCCATGTCTGGTGTTTTGTTCCTGGGTTACTTTGCAAGAATGATGGTTTCCAGCTTCATCCATATCCCTGCAAAGGACATGAACTCATTCTTATGGCTGATTTTTTAAAAATATATATTTT
>PVKP010037229.1:0-21812 GCA_004027715.1 Plecturocebus donacophilus | reverse complement strand
ACCAGTGTCATGGGGTCAGTGTGGGGGGTGGGCACTGGTGAGGGGCAGCAGAAGGCTGGCTCTAGGGATGCCATTTGGCCTCCGAGAGACATCCCCACCCACCCATTTCTTACTCAGCCCCTCTGGGCCCTGCTGATGGGGTCAAGTGGCCCCAGCCTGGAAGGTGCAGATTGGTGGGAGGAATGGTGGCCGCCTGGCGTCTTGGGTGGTGTTTGGAATGCAGACAGTGCACGCGAAAGGGTGTGTTGTGATTTCCTTTAGGACAACAGGTCCTCTCCTTCCCACCTGCTCCTCTCAGCTGCCACTCTGCCCTTCAGCTCTGCACACCTGGATGGTGAACAGCTGTTCCCGCCCTGCTGCCTCGGCTCAGCATGCGTCTGCAATGCTAGACAACCCCTGCACGACGCGCCTGGCCGCCTGGCTGCCTTGGGCCGAGGGAGTGTCTCTCGTGGGCGGCCAGGTTCCTCTGGGACACGGGCTTCCGCTCTGCACAGTCAGGCTGCTCCCAGTCAGCGGGTCTACCCTGCTGCACCCAGAACGCTCCATGCTGGTTCTCCTCTCCACGCATCGTTCTGGCTGCAGTGGGCCAAGTTCCAAGTCGGAACCTGGTGTACACACATCTCCAAGTCATTCAACCAAACATAGGCCGAGGTGCGGCTGTGAGGGATTCTGCAGGGTCATTAAGGTCCCGGGTCAGTGGACCCTGACAGGGAGCTGACCAGGTGGGACTGATCTAAGCAGATGGGCCTTTGAAACACTGAGAGTTTTCTCCATCTGGTCTCGGAAAAGGAAGCCAGAGGGAGTCCACGGTGAAAGGGGTGGGGCAAGGGGGGAATTCTGCACTGGTGGCTTGAAAATGGAGGGGTCACGTGGTGAGGTCACGTGCGTGGCCTCTAGGAGCTGGGAGTGGAGAAGCCAGCTATGCTGTGCCTGGACTTCTGACCTTCAGAAAAATGGTGTTCCTTAAGCCCCTGAGTTGGACATGTTTTGTCACTCATCAGTGGGGCACACGTGCCAGGTCAGGAGGTGCCTCCTGCCTCCTGAGCTCTGCAATCCCTCCTGCCTCAGTTGCCTCGAAGGCTGCTCCCCTTGACTGTTGGCCCCAGGAAGGCAAGCTCCCCTCCAACCAGGTGCTGATGTCTGGCACCAGCAGTGGCCCTCACTGTAGGCTGGAAACAAGCTGGCAGCTGCTCACAGCCCACTCCCCCTCTGCACCACACAGCTGGGCGTCTGGAGACCTGGGCTGGGTGCAGAGTCACCACTTTCTACTCGTGTGACCTCTGCCAGCCACTTTGGCATTTTGTGCCTCCGTTCTCTCCTTTGTGAAATAAAAACAGCAACGGGGACCACCTCCAGCACAGTCATATCTTCGTGGCCCTGGCACCGAGCGCTGTGTCTGGCAGAGCCGACACGGTCAGGTAACGGGGTGGAATGTTCCCAGGACTTTCTGTGTGCTGCCGTCCTGCGCCCCACTTTCTGCATGTGTATTCTAGCTTCTGAACTGTATCAAAGCGTCCTCAAGGCATTTTGGGGTGGGCACACCTCATAGACATCAGTGTTGTGCTCATACCAAATGCAAAACCCCAAATACACCAAGACTCATTCTGGAATCACCTGCAGTTACCCCAAGCAGCCAGCCTCTCTCGGGTCCAGGGTCTCTTCACCCACCGTCCCTCTGTGTGGAGCACTCTTCCCTCGGGTGCACGCTCAGCCTTGGCCTCAGCTCTGGCGCCTCCTCCTCCAGGCTCCTCCCCTTCAGGTCTCCATCAGTTCCCTCCTTTGGGCCTCCCTGGTCCCAAGCTTCCCCTATGTGCCCTCTCTCTGTGCTGTAAGCACCTGCCTACCTGCCTGTGGTCCCCACGCCCCCACCTGTGCAGGGAGGCTGTGAGCTTATGAGGCAGGACCAGAGCCTCGTTCCCTGTATGACCCTTGTCTCCCAGGGTGCCTGACTTGGAGCAGTTGCTCATGCTCTGATCCCACAGGCAACTAGCTGTTCTAGAGTACCCTCGATGGACGAGGCCCCCGGCCTCCTGGAGCCCTGGGCAAGCGCTCGGGACAGGTTTGCTGAATGAATGAACAATGAATGCTCATACTGGGGCCAATTAAATAGAAAATATGGAACAATGTGTGCATGGCACGTATGCACGTGTTGTGTATGACAGTGTGTGGTGTATGCGAGGGTGGTATATGCGTGTATGTACATGTGTGTATATGTGTGGGCATGGCAGGTTTAGAAATGTGTGTGCTGTGTATGCACATGTTGTGTGATCTGTGTGTGGTGTATGTGTATGCACATGTGTGTATATGTGTGAGGGCATGGAATGTGAATTTGTATGTGAACGTGTGTGTCACATATGCATGTGTTGTGATATATATGTGTGGCATGTGTGTATGCATGTGTGTGAAGGCATGGTAATATATGTGTGTATAAATGTGTGTAGTGTGTATACATGTATTGTGTGTGACGTGTGAGTGTATGGTGTGTGTATGGTATGTGTGCATGTATGCACGTGTATGTGGGCATACTGTGTATGGTGTGTATACAAGTGTTGTATATGATATGTGTGATGTATGTGTATGTCTGCATGTATGCACATGTGTGTACATGTGTGAGGGTGTGTATGAATGTATATGTGTATGCAGTGTTGTGTGTGAGATGTGTGAGTGTATGGTATATGTGTGTATGCACAAGTATGTATACATGTATGACGGCATGGTGGCATATGTGTGTGTGCATGACATGTATGCACATATGATGTGAGGACATGGTTTGTATAAAGGTGTGTGTATGCATGTGTTGTGTGTAATGTGTGAGGACATGGTTTGTATGTGTGTGTATACACATGTGTATATGTGTGAGGGCATGGTGCCTGTGTATGTGTGGTGTATACAGTGTTGTGATATGTGTGTGTGTGGTATATGTATGTGTGTGTGTGCATCTATGCATGTGTGTATATGAATGTATGTGAGGGCATGGTGCATGTGTATATGAATGTATGTGTGGTGTGTATGCACATGTCGTGATGTGTGTGGTGTATGTATGTACATGTGTGTGCATCTATGCATGTGTGTATATACATGTGAGGGCATGGTGCATGTGTATATGAATGTGTGGTGTGTGTGCACATGTCATGATGTGTGTGGTGTATGTACATGTATGTGCATCTATGCATGTGTGTATATACATTTGAGGGCATGGTGCATGTGTATATGAATGTATGTGTGGTGTGTATGCACATGTCGTGATGTGTGTGGTGTATGTATGTACATGTGTGTGCATCTATGCATGTGTGTATATACATGTGAGGGCATGGTGCATGTATATGAATGTATGTGTGGTGTGTATGCATGTGTCATGATGTGTGTGGTGTATGTATGTACATGGGTGTGCATCTATGCATGTGTGTATATACATGTTAGGGTATGGTACATGTGTATGAATGTATGTGTGGTGTGTATGCACGTGTTGTGTGGGGGGGGGCGTGATCCCTGCCCACAGTACAGGGGTGACTGCCACCCTCTGACCCTAAGCCCCTCTCCACCCACCCCCGGCCTCCCTTCTGAGCATCTGGACCACACTCGCAGCCAGAGGAAGCACCCCTCTGCCCTGTCTCTGCCCACCTCTCCTAAGAAGGAACACTGGGCACTTTCCCAAAAGGTTCTGTGGGTTTAAAAGCAGGGAAGGGGTGGGTAGGGGTAGCTGCCTACACATGTTACTTGCAGATAAAATTTCTGAAAGGTGAGAGAGACCGAAACAAAAACTCCAAACCAGCTCAGACCCAGCCTCGAGAGGGCGGGTTGGGCACCCTCCCCTGCAGCACGCAATTCTGTGCCAGCTAAGAAATTCTGTGCCAGCTAAGAAACTGCTCTGGCTACGAAGTCTGCACTTTCTCAATTTCCAAATTACCCCAAAGGCAGGATGTGTAGTCTCTGAGTGCAAGAACAACCATTAACCTGGCTCTCCTTCCAGAACCTACTGCATCCAGAGGCTTTCTGAATGTCCATGGACGTGGGGAGGAGCCGCCACACAAAAAGTGACACCTGGGCTGCTGTACCCTGCACAAACGGCAGGGAATGCCTGGAGCTGCGGCAGCCCCACTCCCATGCAGCAGGCCTGGGCCGTGAACATGTCTCTTCCGTGGCCACTCTTCCTGGAGAGCAGGTTTCCACCTGCAGCATGGGGAGTCTGAAGTCAGTGAAAAGGAGGCTCTGGGCACAGGCAGCGCTGCAGCCCCAGTGAGAGACCCTTCTGCAGGTGCACACCTGGGCAAGGGGCAGAGGGGAGGGGGCTGGAAGGCAGCCCACGGGGCAGCCGGCTACAAGCCCATAGGGCACAGGAAGAGCCCACACCTGGGCACCCAGCCCACGCCGTCCTTCTGCGGCCTGGCCGGCAGCCATGTGCACTGGCTGCCACAGGGTGGGCTGCTGCCATCCCATCTGCACCTTAGCTAGGGCCTGGGTTCTGTGCCAGGTGGCCCCTAGCAGCCTCACACAGGCAGGTAGTGGTGCCCTGGGCCCATGGCATGGGCTCTGGGGGTGGGAGTGGTAGGCATGTAGGGGGCTGTGAAGCTGTCTTGGGGGCAGCAGGGGCAGGACAGTACCCATTTGGCAGAGGGGACCCAAGTGGGTTTGGGCAGCTGGAAGGAAGCTCCCCCTGGCTCGGCTGGCCTCAGCTTTGTTATTCCGCCCGGTGTCCACAAAACCCCCAGAAGAGGCTCAGGCAGGTTCTCCAGGGCCCTCCCGGAGTCCCCCTCGGGTCCCACTCCTATCCATGTCAGGGACTTGAGGCAGCATTTTCTAATAAAATGCAAAGCAGCGATTGCCTTGCTGAAGAAAGAACAAGGGGTAAAAAAATCACTGTAAACAAAATCTCCGTTGCCACGGAGACTATTAAAAATAGATTGGCCACCCTACCCCCTTTCTTCTGGGTAATGTACAGCAAGTTCCTTTGCACCACATTATTATTACTTTTTAATTATGAATAATTTCCTCCTTTCCATAAGAAGATGGATTAACACACAGAACTTCCCCACAAAGCCCCCTCAGCATGTATTTCAATATGCAAATACGGCGGGTCTGTGCCTGTGCGTCCAGGCCCCAGGGCGAAGGCTCCACGTGACCCCTGCCACCCATCCTGGTCTCCCTGCGCTCTCAGCTTCCAAAGTTGTAACTGTCGTCTGCCCGCCTGCCTGCTCCAGGCTGCAGATTCAGAGACAGTAAGGACAGGCCTGGGCGGTCCGGCCTGGCAGAGCTGAGCAACTGCTGCCTGGGAGGGAGCAGCAGACCCCGCAAGAGGACGGGCACATGGGAAGGCACAGCATGCCCAAGGGAAGAGACGAACACCCTCTGTGCTCCCGCTGGCTGGAGCAAATAGGCTCTGGTGAAAAGATGGGCTTTGTAGCTCCTTGCTACCATCTTTCCATTCAGCCAGTAGGAGCCACGCAGCCACAGCCTGGCAGTGGGTCTGGGAAGGAGCTGAAGGTGGCAGCAGCCAGGGCAGTGGGAGTGAGCATCGCCGTCCAGCCCTCGTCCCCAGAGGGCTCCTGAGCCTCTGATATCCCCAGCCTCCAATGCACAGGCCTGCTCCCCGGGGCAGCCTCCACAGCCCCTCACCACAGTCCGGTGTGGACAAAGACCCACACCAATCACAGGCTGTGATTTCATCACAGGGTTCTGGGTCTGGGGAGTTCAAGTGACTTCTGAGACCACTTGGGAGTGCAACCTGCCCAGTGCCACCTACAAGGACTGCCTTTGCTGAGGTGCCAGGGCTGAAACCCAGCCACAGCTGGTAGAATCTTTGTACTCTTTTAAGCCTAGACGAGTTCCAAAGAGCCAGTCCCTGGCACACAGAGTCCTGCCTTTAGGAGGCTGCCTCCGGCTGGATCCTGAGCGATCCCCACAAGAAGCCGGGTGCTAAATACTCCAAGCTCCATCTTTTGATCCTGGGGGTCACAGAGTATCTCCCTGCCCCCACCCAGAGAGAAGGGGGCCTTGTGCGCCCTGGAGGCCGACCCTAGCTGTCGTGGAAGGGGTGATAAAACCTGGGAGCCCTGAACATCTCAGCTGTTGTATTTCAGCACAGCAGACGCAGACGGTGGAGAGAGAAGCTCCCTCCTTGTGTGTGGTGTGGGCGTGCAGGCAGCCCCAAGCTTGCCAAAGCCACTCTGCTGGCTCCTGGGGCCACCAGGGCGGGCAGCTGGACAACCAAATGGCAGGACAGTCACACAATTGCCTGCGCCTCGTTACAATGGGCACATAGGGAGCAGGTTCTATAAGGGCGCAGCCTGGCTGGGGTCAGCTCCCTACCTGATGTTTACATGAAACTCTGCTTTTCTGCTTGCATCTGGGCCCTGGGGAGGCAGAGTCCATGTGGGTCACAAGGAAGGGTCTCTGCAAAGGGCAGCCTGCAGGTGCTGGGGCTGTGGGGAAGGAAGAGGGTCTGCAGGGGTCTCTGAGCATGCCGCAGACCCCAGGGGAGCCCCCAACACGGAGCAGGCCCCTCCCACCTCCTCATGAGCAAATGCCCCCAGACTCTGAGAGTCTCTGCCCCCTCTCCACTGACATAGGTCCCAGAATTTCGGGAGGGTCCTGGAAAAGTCCACACCTGTGCCTCCTCTGCTGCCTCCTCTTCCTCTCACCTATGCTCCAGGACCCATGGGGCACAATGGAGTCCTTCCAGCACCCCCAAGCAGGGCAGGGCTGCCCATAGGTGCCCCCAAAGGCCAACAGCTGCCACCTGCACAGACAGGTCTCAGCTCACCCAGGAGGGCCAAAGGGCAGCTGGGGTCCCCCCAGGAGCAGCTGGCAGCACCTGCAGCCCTCGGGTCAAGGCATGGACCCTGGGGCTGATCCCAGCAGCCTCCTGGGGCAGAGAAGCACTGAGGAAGTGGAGGCTGGCCCTCCCCGCACCCGCCCTCCAGGTTGGGACGAGGCTGCCACTTTGGCTTCAGCAGCCACTTGGACCTTTCTGCCTGCACTGCTGACCCCTTGATACTGACAAACACAGCTGGCTGTTTCATAACCCTTAGAGTCTAAAACAACACAAATAGAGCAGCCTCTTGCCTCAAAAGTCTGCAGGGCAAACTGTGGGCCCAAGCGTTATGCTGTTCTGGGGATGTGGCTCCTCATCCTGCTGGCTGCACCTGGCTGGTAGGCTGGGCAGGGCTCACCTTCCTTACCCACAGCAGGAAATCCCACAGTGGCCTGGCAAGCCCCAGGCCCATCGGCATGGTGTGCAGCAGGGCTTGCACAGCTGGGTGTGGGAAGGCGGCACCACTTCGCCCCTCCCACTCTCCCCGGCTCTGCATAAGAGGCACATCTCTCTGGGAGGGTGGAAGGGGCGACCAGGTGCTTTGCCAGGACAGCAGAAAAGGGGAGAAGTGGCTGTGACTTGGTCTATGTCATCAGCACAACTTGGGGGAGAGGTGAAAACATGACAGAGGCGGAGAAGCTTCTCCCTGCTCCCTGTAAGAGTCTGTCAGCATCCCAGCCTCTCCCAAAACCCCTGGTCAGAGGTGGAATACTCACTCCTGCTCAGGGGCGCCTTAGCTGAAGCTCTCGGGAAAGAAGGAACCTGGCTCTGCAGTCCTTGAGGACATCGGAGAGGACACCTCTGGCCCTGTCATGATCCCTTCCAGAGAGCACAGTGGCCTGGCTTGTCCCTGGGTGTTGAAAAGTAGCTGTTCCCCAAAGCCTTTCTTTCTTAGAAGGATGTGCCCAGCCAGGGGAGAATCCTGACCCCACAGCAATGGGCTGCCCCACGGCCATTAGGGTGGCTGCCACTGACAGCACAGAAAGTCACTAGGTGTCAGCGAGGGCGTGGGGAAATGGCAATCCCCATGCGTTGCTGGTGGGAAGGGAAAACAGCGCCACTGCGGTGGAAGACGCAGGTGTGGTGGTTCCCTCGTCAATCAGACGGAATTGCCATGTGCTCAGCAACCCCACTCCTGCATACACCCCCAAGAGAACTGAGAGCTGGAACTCCAACGGGTACATGCATCGGCGTTCATGGGAGCGCCACTCACCACAGCCATGGAGGCAGCAGCCCAGGGTCCGTGGATGGACGGATGGAGAGACAGAACGTGCTCCATCCAGACGAGGGAATATGAGCCAGCCTTGAAATAGGAGGACATCCTGACACACCACCATGTGGATGAGCCCTGAGGACATCACGCTGAGTGAAATCAGTCAGTCACGATGGGACCAATCCTGTGTGATTCCACTCACATGGGGTCCCTAAAAGTCGTCAGATTCAGAAACAGAAAGAGCTCGGCCACCCAAGGGGAGGGCAGAGGAAAGAGGGCTTGCAGTGAGGAATCTCACTCCTGCCACAGGAGGGATCAGGCCTCTGCCCTCAGTTTCTAGTGGGGATGTCAAAGCCCCTAGAATGGTCTGCTGATGAGTGTCTATTCACAGGGTCTTGGGATAGCCAGGAAGTGACAATGTGATGTGGGGGGCTGGGGCCTCATGGGATCAGTGACCTCTGGAATACCACCCAAACCGCCGTGGTAATGCCAGTGAAGACTCAGGCATGGAGGAGATGCCAGGGGCTGGGGAGAGGGGAAAGGAGAGTTTGTTTCCTGGGGACGGAGCTTCAGGTTGGAAAGATGAGAACATTCGGGAGATGGATGGTGATGGCTGCACAACAAGGTGAATGTACTGATGCCACTGAACAGTGTCCTTAAAAACAGTTTAGAAGGTACGTTCTATGTTGTGTATATTTCACTACAATTACAAAACATTTTTTCCAGGCGCAGGGATGTGTGTGCTCCATCCAGCTGCCTAGTCCTCCCTCCTTGCACAGCCACCCATGCACACACGTTTCCCACGCTGAAAGATGGCCAAGTTCTTCCTGCAGCAAAACAAAGGTACCTGCCCCCAATTTTCCCTCCATTGGATAATCTATGTCCTTGAGCAATTTTATAAAGAAGGATCCAAACCGTGCCAAGCAGGAAAGCCACGTGTGTCAGCCAAGAGCCTGAGACCTCCGGCCAGGAGCAAGAAGAAAGTCGCAGACATAGATGCCCACCCACATGGGGGTGCTCAGTTGTGGGGCCAAGTCTCACGCCAGCATCCCAGCTTGGGGATGCTTCTCAGCAAGGAGACCAGGGGAGAAAATCAGGAAGGGGCAGACCAAGACCAAGATGGGGAGGGATGGACAGGGCCGTGCCAAGTGCTTTGGCATCTCCCAAGTCTGGCTGGCAAATCCACTCTGCTTAGACCTGCTGCTTGAGAAGGAGGTTTGGGAGAGGAATTCCTGCCCAAAAAGTGAAGGAGGACGTTGCACAGAAGACCCAGCTCCTTCCCATGCAGCTGGCACCAGGTGGTCGGTTCGAGGAGATGGCACCCTTCTCTGTGCTAGCTCAGATTGGGTCACCACCCAGCTACAAATGTATCTTTATTTAATTTATAGCAATTATACTCACATTCTGCTAGACAAATAGATTTTACAAGCCCTCAGTGAAATGTGGATAATTGCGTCTGCTGGTATCGAGGGACCGTATCGTCCAAGCTCGGGAGGAAGAATGGCTTCCCAAGTCCTCCTAATGCCGTAAATTAGCAGAGAACATTCCCATGGCAGCTAAGCAATTATCCATGATTTCGTTTTTCCCCACGCCCCCTCCTCACCTCTGCGGGCTGCCTGGCCATGCCCGTGCACATGTGTGTGGGGGGATGTTTCAGGCATACGTGGCTGGGAACGGCTTTGCTGTCCCTTGAGCTGCCCACAAAGATGCCTTTTCCCCATGAGATGCCTCTCCCCATGTTGGGATGCCACCCACCTCTGTGCTCTCCCATGCCAACCTTTCTCCTGAAAATGGCCATCGTCAGAGGGGTTTCCAGAAAACCAAAGATGAGCAGAAGCCTCACCACTGCCAAGACCTATGTATTTGCAGAGTTCTTGAAGATGCAGAAGGTCAAACAGGAGCTTCAGAAACGCACGGCAGGCAGCAGGGACCACCCGGTGATCACAAAGGTTGCCTGTGTGCGTGTGCACACACGAGTTCACAAAATCCAGAGGCACCTGGGCACCTCGAGGTTCACAAGTGCCTGCAGTTCTGCCACCTTTACGCAGGGCAATTTTGGGGAAGCCCCTTCATTTCCAGACCTCTGCATGTTCATCTCTAATGGGAAAAGTGATACCCACCTCCCACCTCCCACCTGCAGCCCCCTCCCATGTGGTCACAAAATCATACGTGATGAAAAATAGGAAAACATTTTGAAATGCACAAAGCACCGATGAAATCAAAGGCGGGGCTGCTCATGTGAGTTCTGGGCACCCTGGCATCTCAGCATCCTCTCCTCAAGCAGATTCATGAGTGCTGTTAACAGGTGTGCCTCCTTTTAGGTAAATCTGATGTTTAAAAAACACAAATTGGCTGGTGAGTCACTTCACAAAAGGTCCCTTTACTGTGGAGATGGAAAGTTCCTGAGTGCATTTCAGATCTACTGCCATTTAAAAAATACTTGTTTATCTACAAGTTTCTCAGAACATATGTGCAGCCCCAAGTCAGGGACTCCCAATTAGAACGCCCCCACCCACGAGGGGAGCATGGGAGGAAAGCGTGACTCAGCAGCCCCAGGGCGGTGCTGTGGGGCGGGGTCCTCTGCCAGCCTGCCTGCGAGAGTCCCCTGGGACCTTCTCCCTCCACGGCCATGTCCAGCTCTGTCCAGCACCTGGGCCTGCCCCCACCCCAACCCAGGAGAAGGGGTCAACGTTCTCACATGGCACCACTATTAGCAGGTGGGCAGGCCTGGGGGAGGGGAGTGCACGGGGAACCCCTTTGCCTCCCAGCCAGGGCTCTGCAGTTCAAGAGCTCGGCCACCCGAGGGGAGGGCGGAGGAAACAGGGCTTGCAGTGAGGAATCTCACCCTGCCACAGGAGGGGTCAGGCCTCTGCCCTCAGCCTCTAGGGGGGATGTCTAAGCCCCTGGAATGGCCCGATGATGAGTGTTTTTATTCACCTGGGGTCTCGGGCTAGCCAGGAAGTAACAATGTGATGTGGGGGGCTGAAGCCTCCCGGGATCAGTGACCTCTAGAAGGCCTGGAGACACAGGTCAGCTATGGACACCACTCAAGCTGCCGAGCTGAAGCCGGCGAAGACTCGGGCATGGAGGCCGAGGGGCTTCCCCACTGGGCAGGCCCCCCCCCACGTGCTGTTAAACTTCAGTGCCGGGAAGACGGGAAGATGACACCGTCCTGACCCCACGGCAGAGGCAGGTACCCCGTGTCACCTGCAGGCCTCCGCAGCTGCTTCGCTCGGCTGGTTCTACTCTGCGCCTCTCAGCCGTGACGAACCCTGAGCACAGGGACTGCCGAGCTCCGGTTCCTCTAGCGAGCGGCTGGACCTGAGTGTGGTTCTGGAAGCCTCTGCGCCCGAGGCTGGTGTCACAAGTGGGGCTTCTCTAAGCGGATGGCTCCCTCTGTGTGGAAGGAGGCTGGGCCTGGCCTGCCTACTAAGCTCAGGGACCCCTCCAGAGCCCATGGGCCATAGCCACCGGCAGGACAGCCGCTTCCTCCCTGTGAAGACATGTGGGGAGGGACAGGGCCCAGGGCCTCACCCAGATGGGCGGGGCGACGCTCAGATGATCCTCACTGGCAGTGGGTAACAGGAGGGGGCCCCAGAAATGGAGGACACAAGAAACATGAACCCCTCACCAGAGCATGTGGGACCCCAGGGGCACACCCAATGCGGTCACTATAGGACCAAGCAAGATGACACAGGTCCCTGGCAAGACTGAGGCCTGGGAAGCAGCCATCCTCTTTCCGCCTGTTGGAGGAGGTCTCCTTGAGGCCACGGGAGAAGGGCAGAGAGAGAGAAGGGGAGGGAAGTGGTCAGGTGCGGGAAGGCCTCTGTGCAGGTGGCCCACAAGGCCCGCGGGTTCTAGGTACCCATGCCCCATCCCAAGCTGCCTGGTCCTCAGCAACTGGTCCCATGTCCCACAGACTCAGCAGCTCCCAACAGAATTCTAGGTGCTGTCCAGATGGGGTGAGGAGGGGCCTTGCCGGCTGCTGGCCTCCAGCCTCGTGGGGGACAGAGGTGCCCAGGGAGAGGCAGAGAGGGGAGAAGAGCTTTGAAGGGGCTGTCTGTTCTGAGAGGGGTGGGACTCGGAGCCTGGGATCCCTGGGGAGAAGCGGGTGGGCCAGGGAGGGAGAGGAGAGTTCCTGAGAAGCCCCTCTGAAGACAACCGCTCTGGAGAGGCAGGAGGGAGAAAGGGAAATGGGGAAGCTGTGTGCAGACAGCAGCTGGGGCGGTATTTGGGGAGGGTGGCCTCCTGGTAAATCATCCTGGGGCCTCGCTGGCAACTGTGACCAAGATCAGATGCCCACCCCGCTCCCCACACGTCCAACCCCTCCCTCCGTCCTGCACCACCACAGTACCCTGCGACAGGACTTCAGGGGCCCCATGTACCACGAACTCCCCTCTCTCTGCCTCTAGCCTTAATATCCTTCCAGACTCCAGACTCTTGGGTCCAGTGGCCAGCTAGTCACCCCCAACAGAGTTTTCAAAGGCCTCTCAGCGTCATGTGTCCAAAACCAAACTCCTCCCATCCTGCAGTCTTCCCCAAGGAAGCCGCCTCTTTCCAGTTTTTCAACCACAAGTTCTCGGCATTGTCTTCGATTCCTCGACTGTCCCCACTACGCCTCCATCAACCAGGATGCCCGGTGGATTCTGCTTTCAAAGCTTGTGCTGATCCCGCCGCACAGACCCCAGCCCCACCTCCGCCAGGGCCCGGCGCCACCGCTCCGCCGACGTTTGCTGCCTCCCTGCCTCCATGCCCACCCCCTGGCCATTCTCAGCACAGCAGCCAAAGGGATTCCCATAAAATGGAAGTCACATCCTCCCAGCCCTGCTGGGACTCAGCACCTGGGGTTCTCCGCTGCCTCCCACACATTGTTCTCCAACGTCGCCACCTCTCCAGGCTGGACACTGCCCCCTGTTCGAACGCAGCCCCCACCCCTTTGTCCCGCTCCATTTCTCCCAGGAATGTTTGCCCCCCTCGGCCTGCTTGGCACCCAGAGACAACGTCAGCTCAATACCTATTTGTTCAAGAAACGGACAAGGAACAAACCCAGCGGAGCCCCTGCTGGGCAGGGCTGGCCAGGACTGTCCATCAGCAAACCCCATGCAACCCCACTCTCCATCGTCCATGAGGCTTTTGGTGATCCCGTCCCAGACACCCTGCCCGGGCGCACATTCAATCACTGCGCTACCCAGAGCACGTCCCATGCCCCCAGCTCCCTGAGGCCTGTGCACCCACTGTGCCCTCTACCCGGAATGCCTTCCTCTTCTCCTCTCCTGGCAAGTGCCAGCCAACCTTAGCCCTGGTACAGGCACCACCTCATCCAAGGAGACCTCCCTGCCCTCAGCCAGGGTTAGGAGCCCCTTCTGTGGGCAACCTCTAGGCACTCTCACTCACCCCATCCCAGGGCGCTGACAGCCTTCAGGCCTCCTCGTCTCCTGCTCCCAGCAGAAGCTCCCTGCAGCCAGGGTGGACCCTGTTCACCACTCTCCCAGGTGCAGAATCCTCCAGGAAATACCTGATGTGATGAATGAGCTCGAAGTAGGGGGTCTCCCAGGACAGGTGGCATGGGAATCACAGCCTGTCCGGGCCTCCCACCCGTCCCAGGAGCACAGGGGTGAGCGCCTCTCCCTCCACACTGACCGGGGACTGGACAAGGAGGCCACAACCAAGGAGCTCCGGCCACCTGGAAGTAACGCTGGGGCTTGGCTGGGAAGAACTCCTCCCAAAGTCTGTCCCAAGGTCCACCCCACCCCTCAACTGAGCTCCGACTCAGCAGCCGTGGGTCCTGCTGCCTGCTGTAATCCTCCCTGTGACACTCCCTCCAGCTCGAGTCACCACTGGCCTGGGGCTTCCTCCTGTCTCCAGGGTGGGGCCCACTAAGTCTCCTTTACTAGGACCACCCGCTACCCCACCAGGCTTCCTAGGGCTCGGTCCAGCCCCAGCTCTCCTCTCCTCCCTGGCCTCACGCAGGTCTGCAGCTCAGGAGGACCTGCTGACAACAGCCACGGTCTTCCCCCCAGGCCTGGCTGGAGCTCCAGCTGCCACTCTGGGCATCTTCAAACCTGGTCTGCCCGGACGAACGCTTGTGTCCCCAACTTGCACCGTCTCTGCTCCTGGTAGGCAGCCCTACCCACTTAGTGACCAAAGTCCCGCCCCACCATGGTCAACTGCAAGCTCCCAGAGGGAGACGCATTTCCCCATGGCCCCCGCTGCGCTGACACTCATGGGCCAGCCCCACCTGTTGCCCGATGGCTCGCTATTTAGCATGTATCAAGTGACACCCACATCCTGCCAACCCCTCTGAAAGCTTCCTGGTTTTGGAAAATAAAATCTGCACCCCTTACCCAAGGCCTGTCACGCTCCTCCCTCCTCTCACCTCCTCTCGCTACACTTAACCATCCAGGCACATGAGTCTCTGTCAGCTTCTAGAACATTCCCAGATCCTTCTGTCCAGGCCACTGCACCCTGCAAACCCCTCTTCCTGGAGCACCCCCTTCCAGGCCTAACCCTATCCTGGCTGGTTCTCATCCCTGAGGCCTCAGCCCCCTTCGAGTGCCCTGAGCAAGTCTCCTCCCCTGTAACCCCCTGGAGTGGGGAGGGCGGGGAGTGGGGGTGCTTGTGTGGCTACATTGCTCATTGGGAACCCACAGTGTGTGGCCCAGCACAGAGTCAACCCCCCCTGGGGCCCCGCCAGCCTTCCTGGTTACCAAGTGACTTCCTCCCCAGGTGGCACTGCACTCCCAGGGGAAGGAGGCGCCCACAGCTGGCGACGGTGATGCCCTAAAAGATCCTCACTTCCTTCAGAGGAACAAAGTCCGAGACGTCCGTGAGACTCAGCAGGACACAGAGGGGCCACGGGGTAGATAAAGGTGGATCCTCCTGAGCCGTGCACTTGGGATCAACCTCGGGGCCGCACTCACAGCCTAGGGATGGGCAGAGCAAGGACGTGGGAGAAGACAGGTGGGCCATGGACCAGAGGAGGCGGTGAAGGGACAGAGGAGGGGAGGAGGGGAGGAGGAGAGGACCGGGAACGGTGGGTGCGGAGGCCCCGTCCTGGAGTCTTGCTGCAAAGCGGGGCGGGAGCCAGGCCTGTGCCTGGGAAAGCGGGTGTGGGGAGGGCTCTCGCTGCAGTGGGAAGGCAGACACGGTGACCAGTGTGATGCTAGGAGAACCACGTGGGAGAGCGGGGAGGAGGAGAGAGCAAGGCTGCGGGACTCACGGCCTGGAGCTGGGGAGGAGAGGGGGACACAGCCCACAGGCAGAGCCACGGTGGGCACAGGGGCTGGTGGGCTGGGTTTGAGGAGAGCGAGGAGCAGAAGGGGGGGCTGGGGCATGAGGACTTTCAGGGCCTGGTGGTGGGGCCCACCTTCCTGGCAGCACCCCAGCCCTGTGTCACGTGTGTCCCATGCAGGCAGGGCCCAGAGGGGTGTTTTCATGAACGCACAGTGTCTTTCTTGCTCGAACAGTAAATAAACCCACAGGGGTTGGGGAGCAACCCAGATTATAAACCGGTAGCCCTGAGAGATGAGGACATGGAGGAGTGACGCCAGGCAGGCCGGGGGCACTCACGACACGGCGCTCTGTGGTTTCAGCAGGACTTTGTCTCCAGCCGACGGGGCAGGCCCCTATCATCTCCGTTTCACCATCAGAAAACCGGAGTCAAAAGTGAGCTGATGAAACCTCGTGTGCAGCCCCACACTGCCCTGGCACACAGCTTGGCTTACGGCTCCACATCTCACCTCATTTCCAAATTTTGGAAGGAATACCACATCCCTAAACCTTTAGGGGTCCCTTTTTTTTTGCTTTGAGATAAAATTTCACTCTTGTGGCCTAGGCTGGAGTGCAGGGGCACAATCTTGAATCACTGCAAACTTCACCTCCTGGGTTCAAGGGATTTTCCTGCCTCAGCCTCCCAAGTAGCTGGGATTACAGGTGTGCACCACCACGCCCAGGTAATTTTGTACTTTTAGTAGAGATGGGGTTTCATCATGTTGGCCAGGCTGGTCTCGAACTCCTGACTTCCGATGATCCACCCACCTCGGCCTCCTAAAGTGCTGGGATTACAGGCGTGAGCCACCATGCCTGGCCTAGGAGTCCCTTTTCTTAGTTTATTTACCTGCAGAAGCAGGGAACTGACTCTGACACCCTGCAGACCCTCAGTCACTGCTGCTCCCGAAGCTCTCGGCGGCCTCACCTCTCCAGGTATGATGCTCAGAGCAACAGCTCCGCCTCCCCATGAGCTGGCAAGAGATACTGATGGGGAGCCCCTGCCTAGACCGGCCCACTCAGAATCTGGATCCCAACGTGTCTAGGGAAGCAATGCAACCGGGGAGGCTCTGTTCCACATCATGCAGCACCGTCGCAGGGACCCTGCTCTAGGGAATGGAGCAGCTGAGGCTCCAAGGTCCTGGGAGATGTCCTTTGACCCTGTTCGCAGAAAGGTTCCCCACACCGGTGGGCTGGCGGGAAGCACCCCTGTCTCTGAGAGGTGACTGCAGGAGGACTTCCCGGGCTGTGCCTGCTCCTTACAACACTGGTCTTGAGAGATTCCCCACAAACAAGGGGAGCTATGGGGCTGAATACACTTGGAACCCGCCAGTGATTCTGCCTCACGGATGCTCCTGATGAACACAGGTCCGTCGAAGGCACCAAGAAAGTGTGGGTGGGGCCTCTGCACCTTCCTTAACCCGGCATTTCTTACACTTACCCATGGAGCCCCTGATTAGGACACAGCTAAGACCCCTGAAGAAGGACCCTGCTGGGGAAACATCCTGAGATAGGAAGTGCAGCGAGCAGAGAAGCCAGAGGCTCCTCATGGGCACATCTACACTCACCCTTCTGACAGACCCCACGTATACAAGCACATGCACACATGTGCACGCATGCATTTGTGACATGAACACACATATTCACAACACACACATGCACATATGCACAGGTGTGCACACATGCACGCACATGCACAGGTGTGCACACGTGTACACACACACTTCCCTGAGGATGCTTTGCCTCCTGGACACGTCTTTTCCAAAGCAGCTGTTGGCTGAGCCCCATGCCCCCAGCAGATGGAACTGGGCCTGCTGGTTACGGCTGGCACTTCACCTGATGTGGCCACCATAAAACCATGGCATCCCCACACTCCCTCCTCCTTTGCAACTGAATGCCCAGGCCAATCCCACACTCAGCCATAGGAAACGAGGCTGCAAGGCATCCACCGTGTGAGACAGACCCGCCTGCAGCAACACTCTCACTCTCCTCTTTCCCTCCCTCTCTGTCCCTTGAAGGTCCTGGTCCACTGTAGCTGGCTCCTGGGTGTGGCACCAGCACAAACGCTCCTGTGTCCACGGTCACACCCCGGAGCCATGGTTCCCCCAGAGTCTCTGCAGTGAGGGAGGTGAGGGAGGGCAGGTGCCATGGGGGGCTCACGGGGCAGGGAGGCCTCCTGCAGACCCACCCTGGTCTGGGGGCTGCTCTCCAGCTGTGTCTGCCCTCACCCAGCCTTCGCATGCAGGAACGAGCCCAGGGACATGGCATCAGGCAGAGCCAGCTCCGCTGAGGGGGCCTAGAGCCCTCTTAGGCTGGTCTTAACTTTCCACCTGTCCCCAACACAGGGTTGCTGTCCCCTGAACGTCACCACAGCCAGGCCAACCCACAGGTGACCCACAGGCCTTCTGCTTTCCTCTGGTTCCCTCAGCCACACCCACAAAGAGCCGCCGACAACCTCGGGAGAAAGAAATACAGTCTGCTTTGACTTCACCAATGCCCACGCCCACACCCCTGCCGGTGGGATCCATGGTGGCAGTGCCCGTGACGCTCACATCCCCAGCAGGATGGGGCCTGTGCCCTCTCCAGGTCAGGACTGGGGTAGGTGACACTTCCCGCCCTCTGGCTCACCTTCTCAGAACTGGCAGTGGGGTGCTGATGGGAAATCGTCTAATTTCTGTCCGTATGAGTGAACTGTGCGGGGGGCTTGTATACGTGAAGTCAGGAGCTCACCCCTGCTCTGTGGCCAGAGTTCGCGGCTGGCTCCCTCTTGGTTCCCAGTCCCCATTCCAGCACTTCCTCCACTGACTCTTCTCTTGCCAGTGACTCCCCAGGAGAGACTCTTCACCGCTAAGATTGTCCCCCACCCAGACCCTCTCCTGCGGCTGTTCATGCCAACAGCACCTCTGCCAAAGCAGCCACAGGTCCAGGTGCTGCGCAGAGGCACGCACAGGCACATACAGGCACGTACAGACACAGGCACACACAAGCATGCACAGGCACGCAGGCACACACAGGCACACAGGCACACACAGACACAGGCACACACAGGCACACACAGGCACACACAGGCACACAGGCACGTACAGACACAGGCACAGGCACACACAGTCACGCACAGGTACAGGCACAGGCACGCACAGGCACACACACTCACACGCGGCTGCGGAGCACGCGCCCTGCAGCCTCAACAAAGACAGCAGCACACAGCTGGGCTAGGCCTTGGACGGTCATCCTTGACCCTCTGTAGGGAGAGCCAGTGGCCAGCGACCATGCACCCGCATGGAGCCTTGGCCACCCTGAGGGGCCCTGGGATGGTCACGGGTCCCATTCTTGCCCATATGGGAGAGAAACACAGGAGGAACCCAGAAGAAGAAAGGCTTGAAGACCCCAAAAGGGGACTGATAAGGTGGGGTAGCAGCAGATGATGGGGAGAAGAGGCCGGCAGAGAGTGAGTCTGGCAGGCTGGGCAGGAGGAGGGAGGCCACACCACAGGCCGGGCAGGGTTTGTATTCACGGTTGGTTCTCACTCGGTCTCAGGCGCAGCACCTTCACCGAGAAGCCCAGTGTGGCACAGGCTGCCTCCAGCGGCCAAGGTTGAGTCCTCAAAGGGGCAGTTGGGAAGCCCAGGGGAGCCTAAGCAGGCCTGAGGTCACACCTGGACCAGCTGAGACGTGGACTCTAATTCCAACAGTCCTGCCACCCTGAAACTAGGAGCTCCATTTTACAGAAGACAAAACCCAGGCCAAGGAATCAGTGAGTTGTTGGGGCCGCGCATTCCTGAGTGAGATCCAGGATCTGATGCCAGCTCCGTGGGGCTCCAGAGCCCAGCACCCAACATTTGTTCTTTTGGGAGGAAGGGGAGGGTTTGTGGTCTTTGTTCTATAAATTCATGGTTCTGCTCAACTCAGGCCCTGTGCATAAGGACGTGACCTTGGCAAGGGAGTCCGTGACCTCTGCAAATGCAGAAAGGACAGTGGGTGGGAAGATAAACATCAGAGGGTCCAGGCAGGGGGCTGCCGAGGAGAGGAGCGGGGCCCTGGGCCGTCACCTGGCTCCCTGGAGATGCAAGCAAACCAAGGCAGCAGCTCTAGGACTGAGTGATTTCTCCAGCATGGCACTCAGACCGCAGGGGCCAGCAAGCCGTTGCTTTGAAGACGACTTCAGAGAGAAGGTGTTTGATTTCTACAGCAGCCCAGTCGCTGCGAGAGCCATTGTTTTCACAATAGCAAGGAAAATTCTTAGGTGAACCTATCAAAACATCTTCAAAAAAAAGCAGAAAGCAGGTAAGAAAAAAGTGGAAAATAGACTCAAACACAACGTACCTAAAAATCCTTCAACACATCAGTAAATGGAAAACCCCTGCCTACAGAAAAGGAGGCTTCCCCAACTGCAGTTCATCTAACTGTCCTTTTAGGAGTTTCTTAATCAGAAAGGTGATTTCAGTATCAAATGTGCTTTTGAAACTACTTTTGTTTCTAAAGTATAAATAGTATGTGCTTTATACTGTGCTCAACAAATTATTATTATTTTTTGAGACAGAGTCTCGCTCTGTCACCCAGGCGGAGTACGGTGGCAAGATCTCAGCTCACAGCAATCACCGCCTCCTAGGTTCGAGCGATTCTCCTGCCTCAGCCTCCCGAGTAGCTGGGATTACAGGCACGTGCCACCACGTCTGGTTAATTTTTGTATTTTTAGTAGAGACGGGGTTTTGTCATGTTGACCAGGTGGGTCTCAAACTCCTGACCCCAGGTGATCCACCCACCTCAGCCTCCCAAAGTGCTGGGATTACAGGCGTGAGCCACTGCACCCAACCTGTGCTCAACAAATATTATTTCTCATCTGCCAACAAATGCTCATAAGATCATTGGGCATGAAGTGAAAATGGACATGCTCAGAGCCCCATGTCGGACTGCTGCCTGTGGACATCCATTTCACCAGAAGCATGTCTGACAGGTGCCAAAGATTGGAAATTCATTGATATGTGCAGCCAGAAGAATAACGTCAAATTTCCCAGATCAAACCAGAGAATCATTCTTTACAGTGAAGTTTAAACGCATGAGGTCAAGCCCGATCCGTGATCATGGGTATTGCACATGAAAAGGATCGGGGAATCCAGGGCCCAGCTGAGGAACATGGAGGTGTGAAACGGAAACGTGAAACACAGAGTCTGTTCTCATTGCAGCGGTTATGCTCTATGAAGACCTCTCAAGCACTGACTTTGCAAATATTCAACCGTCATTCCTAGGGGAAGTGCAGGGTTAGGCTCCCAAGAACCTCTGGTCACATTTGCTTTCTGTTTTTATTTTTGAGACGGAGTTTCACTCTTTTTGCCCAGGCTGGAATGCAATGGCGTGATCTCAGCTCACTGCAACCTCTGCCTCTCTGCCTCTCGGGTTCAAGCAATTCTCCCGCCTCAGCCTCCCGAGTAGCTGGGATCACAGGCACCTGCCACCATGCCCGGCTAATTTTTGTATTTTCAGTAGAGACAGGGTTTCATCATGTTGGCCAGGCTGGTCTTGAACACCTGACCTCAGGTGATCCACCTGTCTCAGCCCCCAAAGTGCTAGGATTGCAGGTGTGAGCCACGGCCCACATTTTCATCAACTGACCAACATATCTCTTTTCACCATGACTATCTTAAATGTACAGCCAATTAATTTGATAGATTCAAATGTATCTTAAATGCCAATGGCATCTGGCACATTTGCTTTGCTGTCCAGCCACCCCCTTCCATCTCCAGAACACTTTCATTCTCCCACACTGAAATTCCGTCCTCATTAAACACTCCCCAGGTCCCCTCTCTCATGACCTGGTGACCACCGATATAATTTCTGTGTCTATGAATGTAACCGTTCTCAGGGCCTCATCTAAGTGAAGACATCCAGGGTTTGTGCTTCTGGGTCTGGCTTCTCTCACCTAGGCATCATGCTTTCGGGTTTCATTCATGCTGCGTGTCATGTGTCAGGATGGCCTTCCTTTTCAAGGCTGGGTAATAGGCTATTGCTCGGGTGGACCACATTTCATTTCTCCATTATCTGTGGATGGACCCTTGGGATGTTTCCACCTCTTGGCTCTTGTGAATAATGCTACTATGAACTGGAGTATATCTTGTCAATCCCCTGCCTTCAGCCCTCTTGAGTGTATACCCAGAAGTGGGATTCCTGGGAGAGTCTTTTAAAAGATTTTTTCCACCAGACGCAGTGGCTCACACCTGTAATCCCAGCACTTTGGAAGGCGTAGGTGGGCGGATCACCTGAGGTCAGGAGTTCGAGAACAGCCTGGCCAACATGGTGAAACCCCATCTCTACTAAAAATACAAAAATTAGCCAGGTATAGTGGCACGTGCCTGTAATCCCAGCTGCTAGGGGGGCTGAAGCAGAAGGATCGCTTGAATTTGGGAAGTGGAGGCTGCAGTGAGCCAAGATCATGCCACTGCACCCTGGCCTGGGCAACAGAGCAAGACTCCATCTCAAAAAAAAATAATAATAAAGTTTTTTTCATAGAAGCAAGTATCTACATGGA
>PVKP010037228.1:0-21808 GCA_004027715.1 Plecturocebus donacophilus | reverse complement strand
CAGCAGTGCTGAGAAGCAGGGGTCCCTGGACTTGGAGACCAAGGCAGGGCCCCTTGGTGTTTGGCCCAGATCGAAGGGGGGCAGTGAGCTCACGCAGCCGGGGAATGTTCTGCTGACACCCTCCTGGAGGGTCTCAGGCCCATGTTTCTGGGGTCCACCGACCCCCGCCACACCTCATCAAAACTCAAACTCCGGCCCCGTGGGACTGATCCCGGCCCACGCCGTCCGATCCATCCGGGAAGCAATGGGGAGGGCAGTGCCGAGTGCCCCCCACCTCACGGTCTGAAGCGTCCTCCTCCTCGAGCCGATCCGATCGGGAAAGTCGGCTCAAGGAGGGACGGAGGTTAGAGTTGATGGGCTCCAGTGCTGCTTTTGGCACACAGCCTCCTTGGCTGGGACCGCCCCGGGCACGGCCTCCAGCCTTGTCCTGTACGGCTGCGGCCGGAGAGCGCAGACACCGCGGCCGGCCTCCGGGCACGCCAATGCGCATGCGCAAGCGGCGCGTCACAAGGGCGAGCGCCCAGCCGAGACTCGCCTCACAGTGACCGCCACCGTGGCCTGGGGAACCGTCTCAGTGGCTTGGCAAAGCAGCGGCCCACTGCGGCAGTGCCTCGGCGTTGGGCGACGGCCCCCCCTTCACGGCGATGGTCGCCACGGTCCCGCGATTTCCGGACTCCGGCTGGGCTGAACCAGGCTGAGATAAGGTCCAGCGGAGCTTCGGGGATGCCCAGGGCGATCGATCCCCAAGGATCCCCTAGGTGCTTCAGGCCTGCCCAGATGGTGTGGGGGGTGCGTCTCCGTAAAAGCTGTCCTTGCTGGGATTTCCAGGTAAGGTCAGCTTGTGGGCCGCGGGGCCGCTGTATCCCAGAGGGGCTTCCCGGCAGAGAGCAGAACCCCACAGCCTCAGGAGCTGCCTGCGACCGTTGGATTTCTCCGCGTGTCTTACTCGTGTGTGTGTGTGTGTGCGTGTGTGTGTGTGTGTGTGTATCTCCGTGTGTGTTCACGTGTGTGTTCTCCGTGTGTGTTCAGATAGTTAATCTTGGTGTGTTTCTCTAGGGTAGAGGCCTGGAGAGCAGTTGCTCCAGCATAGTGATCACATGGCTTTTATTTCATTGCTTTTTTTTTTCCTTTGTTGCTTTATTAGCTACAACTCTTCCCTTACATCACTGACTGCTTTACGGTTTGTGGGATACATCTTTAATTCACCACAGTCAGCTTTGAAGTGACATGACACCTCCCTTTCTGACCTTTATCATAGTGTTATCGTGCATTTTTATTTTACCCGTTATAAGTTTGTAATTCATTATTACTTTTATTTATTAAGTCAAATAGATTTTAGAATATTTAAATTTAATTTAATCTAATTAAATCTAATCTGATCTAATCTAATTTAAATAAGAAAATAGTAGTACGTGCTTTCTAAATGCCATTTCCAATATTCTCTTTTTGGATAGGTCCACATTTTTATCTGGTATTCTTTTGCTTTGCCTGGAGGACTCTTTTAAGACTTTTTGCAGCGAGTGTTGGTGAATTATTTCAGCTTTTGTATGTTTTCTTTTTCTTTTCTTTTCTTTCTTTTTTTGAGTCGGAGTCTCACTCTGTCCCCAGGCTGGAGTGCAATGGTTCTGTCCTGGCTCACTGCAACCTCTGCCTCCTGGGTTCAAGCGATTGTCCCGCCTCAGCCTCCGAGTAGCTGAGACTACAGGTGCCCACCACCATGCCTGACCAATTTTTGTATATTTAGTAGAGAAGGGGTTTCACCATGTTGGCCAGGCTTGTCTTGAACACCTGACCTCGTGATCCGCCCGCCTCGACCTCCCAATGTGCGGAAATTACAGGTATAAACCACCGTGCCCGGATGATAGTTAAAGTTATTTCCCTGTTAACCATTTTTATTATCTGTGAATTTCAGATTTTCCTAAGTAAGAACCTTAAGGTTACTCTGGGCATTTTGACTCATACCTCATAATGCCAGCACTTTGAGAGGCTGAAGCTGAGGTGGGTGAATCCCTTGAGCCCAGGAATTCAAGACCACCCCTTCAAAACCCTGCCTTTACAATACAAAACCAAACCAAACCAAAAAAAAACTCCTTAAGATTAGATAAATGTTTGTTTGTTTGTTTGTTTGTTTTGGCCAATAACTCAAGACTTAGCTATTTTCATTAAACAAACAATATTAATCTCCTTATTTATCAAAAATTACACAAACGAAGATAATTCTCTTGGGTCACCTTCATAGCTTTATAACCCTCATTTCAAATTTTCACATCTTATATTACATAGCAGAGATAGATATTAAACCACCTGACCAGTAAATTTAAATGAAAAGGTATGTTGTCAATTCTGAAGCCATTTCAAATTCTATTTTACCAGTAATTTTAAGACCAGTTTATTTACTAAAGATTTACTTATGTCACATGAACTTGTAAAAGCATTTGTCTTCAAGTCTGTTTTTTCTGATAGTGGATTTAAGTGCTTTCTTTTTCCCTTTAAGCCAATTAAATCGAGTTTTTAAAATATATTTTTAGTAGTGAAACATATATACGACACAGAATTACATAATGTATTGGACATGCTGATAGAAGTAGATCTTATACATTCATAAGAATTCTTCTTTTTCCTCCTATTTTAGACTTCCATTTTTTTGATCACCTGTTTCATTGCTCTAGGCAGTTGTCAACTAGATAGTCCTAATTTATATATTAAAGGAACAACTCCTAAGTGAAATATCAGATAGCAAAATTTAGGTATCAAAATATAGTGAGAAAGAGTCTGTTGTACTAGAGGAAGATTAAAAATGTATGCCCAATCAAGCATAACATTACAGAAATCTATCCTAGGATTGTATAAGTAGACTGATTTTATTTAGATAGTTCTAAATTTAGTCTCTATCTTTTAATTGGATCTGAGCTCTCAGCAGAGCTCACACTGAATCCTAGGTCTTCAAAAGATAGAATTATCCTGGGATAGCCCACACAATTATTTCATAGTGCATTTTGTTACAAAGACATTTCTCTAAGTGTCTAAACTACAGCCTTTCTTATCTTAAACACCCCAAGAGTATCCTTTGCTGCAATAACTATTTTAGTTAATACTTAGTAACAACAATAACAACAAAAAGTAAGTAGCACAATACAAAAGCAAGCAGTTTAAGATCTGAGAGGAACTTTTCTGTTTACACTCTGGATTCCATAAGAAGAAAACGGAGATTTCTACTCAAAACAAAGTCTGGCAGTTTCTCCATTTTCTTTAAGAAATCCCAGGCTGTTAGAAATGATTTTAGGTCCCTCATGCAGCAGAGGGTGGCAAGGGAAAGGAGAGACAGAAGTAAACGGAGAAAACAGAATTCAGTTAGCTGAGAAGAAAAAGATCATTTTCTCAAACAACAAGATCCAAGAAGACAAAGGAATTCTTAATGACTTTTAACTGAATGTACATTTTAATATATATTAACATATATGTGCATATTATGTATATATAAATATAAATATATATTTTTTTTAAAGATGGGGTTTCACCATGTTGGTCAGGCTGGTTTTGAACTCCCGACCTCAGGTGATCTGCCTCCCCTTGGCCTGCAAAGTGCTTGGATTACAGGCATGAGCCACCTCACATGGCCATATTATATTTTTTAATATATATGTACATATATTGAAATATACATATTAAAAATCCTTTTAACTCACATTACTATATTTTAGCTGGGACAAATAGCTAGTATTTCAAAAGCAACCCAAATATCAGTTAAAAAAAAAATTGATTTAGAAACCAAACCCAAGTTGACATGGTAAAAAAAGGGGTAGAACCTTAGCTACTGAACTGTAGCCTGGGGTACAAGGTGACAGCCATTGCTCTTTTAGTTTGGTTTGGTTAGCAAAAGTGGCCTTGTGATATAAATAAAGACCCTTGGGTAGTCTAAATTTTTATTTTCTTGATGGCAGCTTTTTTTTTTCCCCAACTCTCCCTCTTTTTCAATTTTAATTTTAATTTTTAAAAAAATTTTTTATCTTTTTTTTAACCACCCAGTTTCTACACTTTAGCTGTGTGATTTTTATTTTTAATTAATTTTTTTTGCATGGATTTATCCAATTCAGAGACCTTATTCCCCATAATTTGGAACTTTTTTTTTGGATTTGATCAAGTCAGATACAACTGGTCAAACTCAATGGAAAAGTCAAAGGAAACAACAACAAAAACCAAACCAAAATGTTAAGAAAATTAGTGATCGCACAATTCATATGATTGCTGAGCACTTTAGTGGGAAGGAGAAATTATGATCAGTTGGTTTTTAATCTTAAGTCATTTAGGAGAATTTCCAAGACAAAACACAGATTTGGTTATGTACCTAGGAATGGGGACCAGGCTGAAGACTGCTCTGTACCATCCTAGAAGCAGGAAAAACTCAAACTCTCCTTCCCTGTTACAAGTGAGGTGAGGGGAGTACAGACCAAAAAGAAGAAAATAAAAAAAGAAGTGAGCTGAAACTCCAGAAAGGAACTGCGTGCTCTCCACCATTATGGAAGCAGGAAAACATACCTTCATTGTTGGAAGCAAGTAAACTCCAGAAAATGAGTTGTACAGGAAAATAAAGGTTAGATCTCAACAAAATTTTGGGAAATCGGAGATTCTCTGGAGGTGGGGATCTCTGAGGCCTCAGCAAATTGTCCTATTGGTTTGAGTAATAAAGACAGCTCAAGCTGGTACCAAGCAGCGATTTGAGATTTGTCAAAGTTCAGAGCATCTCCACTCAGAATCCCTTCATGGTTTCAATTTTGAGCCAAAAAGTGTGTGAGACAGATCTGAATTGATTTAGATGGCTTATTTTAGACTCTGACTCATAGGTAATTCTAGTTTTCACAGAGGTATAGCAGTCAGGTGCAAATTGTGGGGACCTGGCAATAATTTAGATCTAACAGAGATTAAAGAATTTGTCTAAGCGATAGCTTGGCAACTTTGGGAGCCAGCTTGTAATCCCAGAGGGATTAATGCTTTGCCTGAGATGCAACAACCACTCCTCCAGGTTGTCTTTTAACATCGGAAGTAAGCGTTAGTGTGTTTCTGTAGTGTGGAATGTTTAGAAATAATATCCTTGTCACATTTGCCAATACCCATGGCTGATCTAGACAAAATATCATCCAGTCACTGTTTAGCCCTGATTTGCATGTGAGGCTTTGGGCTGGTCATCTGGTAACTTCTCACTATGCAGTGAGGATGCAGTAACTGGAACTTCAGAAAGAAGAGTTACCAGATACCTCAAAAGTGGTGAGGATATTAGAAGCTCTGGCCTTAGGGCCGGAGGAAAAGCAAGGTTTATGGGTAATAATCTGTATAAAACTGATAGGAAGCTATAAGGAGGGCTCTTAGAACTTTGGGGTAGGTGAGGTTAGAGCCTTGATGAATTAGGGGCCTGTGGCTTCTAATACCATCAGTTGCTCGTACTCAGTCACTTTCAGCAGTGCTATCTGGCTGTAGAGAGCCATAGCACTCCAGGAGAGGCAAGAAAGCTGCACAAAGCCATCGTGGTTACGTCCCCCAATCTAGACAGACATAATAGCATGCAAGGACAAAGAGAAAGAGAAGACTAGGCAGAAACAATGTGAATCTGTTTACCACATATTGTAAATGCATTTAAAAATATCATTAGTTCATTTCTGCAGGTAACACTAATCATGAAGTTGTTGGACTGAGGACTTTATTTCTTTGACTGTGGTATTTCTTTGACTGTGACTTTCACCATCTTCAAAGTCAGCAATGAAGAATTTCTTCCTCATTGAATCACTAACATGTTTTGGATTTCTCTGACTTCCTAGTTCACTGACCTCTGACCTCTAGACCCAGACTTTAAAGGGCCATGTGATTAGATTAGCCAGCCTGGATAATCTCCCCGTTTTAAGGTTGATTTAATTATATCTGCAAAATCCCTTTGCCATACAATGTGATATAATCATGTAATTAGCAACCATAGGAAAGCTGCAGTGACTTTGAAACCAACCCAATTGTCCCATAGAACTGATGTTTATGGTTTCTTTTGAATAAACATAGAAATGGACCCTCCCAGTCTTGAAATTTGAGAAAGTTACATTTGTATTACCTGAGTTCCTTTCTCAGGAAACCAGCTATGGGTCTTCCAGATAGTATCAAAGAATTGAAATTTACCAGAGTACCACCTCTGGACAATGAGATGTCAGACCCCTCATCCCATCCTAATTGCCTAAGGGACCACCTGCTTCCTGTTGACCAATTCCTCCTTCTTACTGCTCCCTGATTCCTCTTTTCCTGCATGTAGTTACATTTCTTCCCTGCTTACTACACCCCACATTTCAGTTGGTCAGGGAACTGGGTTTGAGCCTGGTCTCCACCTCCTCAGCTGTAGAACCTGATGAAGGCCTTCTTTCCTGTCAATACTACCTGTCTCAGTGACTGGATTTCTGTGCAGTGAGCAGCAAGACTTCAATCAAACCCCTGGTGTTTCAGTAACAACTGTGCTAATACTAGACAACATAAACAAAAGATTTTTTTTTTTTGAGATGGGGGTTTCGCTTTTGTTGCCCAGGCTGGAGTGCAATAGCATGATCTCGGCTCATCAAAACCTCTGCCTCCCAGTTCAAGCGATTCTCTTGCTTCAGCCTCCTGAGTAGATGAGATCACAGGCATGCACCACCATGCCTGGCTAATTTTGGATTTTTAGTAGAGACAAGGTTTCTCCGTATTGGTCAGGTTGGTCTCGAACTCCTGACCTCAGGTGATCCACTGCTTCGGCCTCCTAAAGTGCTAGGATTATAGGCCTGAGCCACCGTACCCAGCCTAAACAGGAGACTTTAAGATGTTACCAAAGACAATAAGGGATATTTTGTAATGATAAAAGTGTTAATTTATCAGGAAGAAAGTATAATTTTAAACACATACACATCTAACCGAGCCTCAAAACATGGGAAGCAAAATTGAAAGAATTGAAGGGAGACAGTTGAGCGGCAGCTGCAGCTGCAGCAGGACTGCTGGGACCGCACACAGGGAACCTCGTGGGGTAGGCCGGCGGGGCACCCCATGCCTGGCCACCTGTGTCCCCAGGAGGCTGCCCGCATGATGGGACCAGCAGCATGAGCAGCAGCTACAGCAGCCTGGAGGAGGACGCCAAGGACTTCTGTACTGCCAGGACCTCCTTCTTCAGGAGAGTGCCCCAGGGCAAGCCCCGCTCCGGCCAGCAAGATGTTGAGAAAGAGAAGGAAACCCACAGTTACCTCAGCAAAGAAGCGATCAAAGAGAAAGTTCATAAATACAGCTTAGCAGTCCCAGACAAGTTGAAGATGACCATGAATTCAAATGCGATTTACACTGGCTTCATTAAAACTGGTTCATTGCAGATGGAACTCTGCAAACCTCCACAGACTTCTCCAGACTCTGGAAAACTCTCTCCCAGTAGCAATGGCTGTATGAGCACACTTCATGTCAGCAGCACAAACACTGTTGGGGAAGTGATCGAGGCCCTGCTCAAAAACTTTCTGGTGACTGAGAGCGCTGCCAAGTTTGCACTTTCTAAGCATTGTCACAGGGAAGACCAAGTCTATGCCTGCAAGCTCAGACCAGGAACATCCAATCCACCTGTGTTTGGTAGCAGGGCCCAGAACAGACACACTTAGTTTTGTTCTTCGTGAACATGAATTGGAGAGTGGGAAGCCTTTAGCCTTCCAGTGCTCCAGAATTGTTTGCCCATCTTGGACAAGGAAGAAGATGAGTAGCTGCAGAACCTGAAGAGGCACTACACAAGCTACAGACACAAGCTGCAAGATGCCCTTGGCAAGGAGTGGAAGCCTGATTAAAGCAGGGCTCCCCACCCTCGAGGCCCGGTGTGGGACCGACGTGCAGAACAGCACCAAGAGGCTCTCTTCTTAGAGGGCTGCTGTCTTGCCCCAGTATGTGAGGGTCTTCCCCTTTTTATCTGTAGATTTTGTTCCCCAAACTTGGTCACATAGCATCCTGCACCTTTGTGTCTCATGTAAGGGACTCTGCAAGCTTGCTGTTCCGCTCGGCAGCATTATCCCTTGGCAAGCTGTGAACCTGTAGCATCATCAGGAGCATTTGAGGGTGCTTGGAAGCATGAGCGCTGGGGGTAGTTTTATTTTCTTTTAGTTATTTTCTTTTAGTTATTTTAACTATGTGTTGATGCTGTTAAGCTTATGGACGTGCAGATGATTTTTAAAAAAGCTTAACTAGGAATCTATCTTTCTGAATACTTGTCCTGTTTTGAAACGACTTGTCTTTTTTTTAATGTCAGAGGAATCGACCCATGTGAATCAAAAGGCACAGGAATCTAGGAACTCTGAGGAATTTGTTGTGAAGGATTTTGTTGGGGATTGACAAAGAGGAAGGTGTAAGTTTGGAGAAGCGTGTGGCATGGGTGAGTGCTGTGGGCTGTGGAAGGTTACTTGGCTTTTCAGTTATGTGTAGTAGAGAAAGGGGTAGTTGCTTATAAATGGGTTAAAAGCATTCAGTGTTGAGATGTTAAAGCCATTTTAGGATCTCTTGGTTTCCTGGTGGGTAAAATGTGGAAACAGAGGCAGAAGCTAGAACAAACAGAGGGACCCATGAACTCTGCAGCAGATGGAACAGAGAATCAGGCAGGTGGAGCCTGCCATCCTGGGCAGACGTGGGCCTCAGTGCAGCTGGAACTGACCTGATAATTCTGCCCTTTCGGAGTGGAAAGTCTCATCAGTGTAGTTTCTCTGCATAGGGCATGACAGTGACCATTCACTAACTCTTATTAAGTTACATACAGTATATAGTGTTCCCCCTGGAGGAGGTTTTCAAAGTTCAAATGGAATTTGGGCAAGGGCAACTGTTTTTCCCTTGATTGTTAGCTAGGATATTTATCAAGTAAACTTTTGTGACCATCACTCCTTTCCCTTTTATTCCTCCTTTCCTTTTCCTTTCTTCCCTTTTTTCTCCCTCCCCACCCTCCCTTGTTCCTTCCCTCTCTCCCTCTCTTCCCCACTCCCTCTCCTCTCCCTCTCCCTTTCTTTTCGACATTGAAATCTGTTCTTACATATTATAGAACAGGGCTATTGAATAAAGACCCAATCCTACCAAATCTTTAATTCTAAAGGACAACTTGACTGTGAGTAGGGGACCCCCAAGAGAGGGAGAAAAGTCCACACCCAGCTAACCACACAACAGGGCTTCATTATGGAAATATTTTAACAAAAGTACCTGTTATTACCAACCAAAGAAATTGCAGGTGCAATAGAAGCCTTCCTTAAAACAGGCTGAACAACCTCATTTTATGCAGCAGTTTAATCAGAGAGCAGAGGGAAAGGTGTGCAGTGGTTCCAGAGGGGCCTTATATTCTATTTCTAGTCTAGATATTTTTGTTTATGAATTCCCAAGGAATTGTTAAAACTTTAGTGACATCTAATGGATTCTTTTTGAAATTCCAAGGTGCTTCAGTTCTTTGCCTATGTGAACTGTGCCTTTTATTGCATTTCTGTTCCTCTCTTGGTGGCCCTTCTGACTTTTCAGAGAACACCCATCTTGATGGAGGCAGACTTAAGTTGTTATGCTGTGCCACGCAATTTACTGAGAAAATCGTGTCTTCCTCAGCATTTAAGGAAAGTTGAAACAAATAGAATTAGCAGCTATAAAATATGTGTGGCACATCTCATTTAATTTTGGATGTAGCTTCTCTTTAGTACATTGATGAAGTTTTAGTGACATTGTCATCTAGCACTTTCCCTTTATTGTTCAGGGAATGCCTTTGTGAATTTTATGCTGGTTTTACTACTCAGACTATGGCCTGGGTTTGAGTATATTGTTATCAGCCACCTGGTTTTTCACTTATTCATCTCAGTAAACTTATATTTTGTGAGGCATTTGTTTCTCAGATTAAGACACTGTTAGAACCTAAAGTAGTAGCTGATGGGTATCTGTGAATTTTTTTTTTAACTACTTGAGGCAGATTATCTAACTCGGAATTCTCATCTGTATTCATCCAGAACCTCCCTCACTGTCATATGCACTACCAATTGCCGTTTGGAAACTTATTGTATTGAAATTCTGTCAGTTCATCCTTCTTGAAGACTGATGATTTTTCCTAAACACTGGTTACTGCAATAGCATTTTAAATGTATAAGTGAAGAAAAAAGGCCACTAAGGCTAAAGATTTTTAAAGAACCATTGTACAAACCATTATGTTCAACTATCTAAGCTTTGCTGTAATACTGTTTTCTCTTCAGTATGTGATGGTACAGGAACGATGTTAAATGAAGGAGTAGTATTGCAGGTGAGTATTTTTTTTTTTTTAAGATGGGGTTTCACCATGATGGCCAGGCTGGTCTTGAACTCCTGACCTCAGGTGAGCCACCCACCTTGGCCTCCCATAATGCTAGGATTACAGGCATGAGCCACCACACCCAGCCTGCAGGAGAGCATATTAAATGGCAGAAGTAAAAAGTTACAATATTTATAATTTTGTTGGGTTTAAGTTTATTTTTGTAGGGAAGACTTTTCTCCCCTAACATTGTTTCTAGAATGGCAAAATTGTTTCCATTATTAAAAATTGAAGTTATTAGTTAAAAAAAAAAAAAAAGAATTGAAGGGAGAAATAGACAATTCAACAATAGTAGATGGAGACTTTAATACCACATTTTCAATAATGAATAGAGCAACTAAGCAGAAGATCAATAAAGAAATAAAAGATTTAAACAACACAACATACCAGACATCTATAGAATACTCCACCCAACAAGAACAGAATATCCTCCCTCAAGTACACATGGGATGTTCTATAGCATAGACCATATGCTAGCCCTTAAAATAAATTATAATAAATGTAAAAGGATTGAAATCATACAGTTTTTGAGACATCTCACTAATACTATCACACAATATAGTTTCAGGTTAGCATGGAGGGTGTGCAGTTTGTTGGCCCTCCTTCCTTCAGTTTGTTATGAAAATGGAGGTGACCATGGGTACACATGTGTAGGCCAGTAGCCCAGGAAAGTCAGGCAGCTGAAGGGAAAAGACAGATACTCCATAAAAGTCTCCCTAGTGTCACTCTCACAAAACCAGGGAGGAAGTGATACACAGGAAGTGAGGGGGTGCATCAGGGTATCGCTTTTCTTCTGCCTATCTATGCCTGCCCTTAAAACCTCAGCTTCTATCCCACTAAACCCCACTGCACAGGAAAGCCGTGGATCACCACCAACTGCCACAAACCCATGACCTTGATTTTTACCACGTTGCATCTGAGAATATATCCTTATGCCAGTGGCTTTGGGTCAATGCAAATCTTTAGTGTTCCATAAAAAGTGCTTCAAACATGTAAAATATTCACAGTTTATAAGTCATTCCAAATTAGGTGGCTATTACATGTATTTAAAGATATATATATATATTCTTTCAGTGATTGTGACAAATTGGAAAGAGAGTCTCTGGAGTTAAAATGAAAATCATAGATGACGAGCACAAAATATGTATACGGAGATTATAACACAAAGCAACTCATGCACAGAAGAGGAGAGAGGGGTTAGGAGTTATGAATTTCAAACATCTTCAAATTAAATGAGAAACCAACATGGGCCAGGTGTGGTGCTCATGCCTGCAATCCCAACACTTTGGGAGGCCAAGATGTGAAAATAACTTGAGCCCAGGAGTTTGAGACCAACCTGGCCAACATAGTGAGATCCCATTTACACACGCACACAAACACAAAATAGCTGAGTGTGGTGACATGTGCCTATAGTTCTGGCAATTCAGGAGGCTGAGGCAGGAAGATCCCTTGAGCCTGGGGATTTGAGGCTGCAGTGAGCGGTGATCACACCATTATACTCCAGCTTGAGCAGTGGAGCTAGACCTTGTCTATAAAAAAAAAAAAAAAAAAAAAAAAACCTAACATGCTTCCCCAGTGGGGAAAAGATGCCAGTATAATATTGGCTTGCAGCAATAAGAATATTAGGACATTGACCAAAATCCTTTTATTTTTTATTTGTTTTTATTTTTTGAGACTTTCACCACTATGCCTGGCTAAGTTTTAAAAAATTTTTGTAGAGACAGCATTTGGCTATGCTGGCTGAGTTGGTCTCAAACTCCTGAGCTCAAGTGATCCACCCACCTTGGTCTCCCAAAGTGCTGGGATTACAGGTGTGAGCCACTGCACTGGGTCTCAAAATCCTTATAAATAAATTATTCACACACTTAGCAGAATATTCAGCATTTTTTCTTACAGTATTTAAATGATGTGGAAAACTGGAGAACCCAAGAAAAATACCAAGACTATCTAAAAGTGTTAAATTTTTAATTAAGAAAAAATAACTTCATGACCATCCTTAGGACAATGCTAGAACTTGGAGAAATATGTATTCCTTGATGTTTCTCTTTAGAAAGAGGGAGGCCTGTGGTATTGTCACAAGGATATACAACTGCTGAGAATGACTGCTGAGGGAGTGGTCTCCATTGGTGGTGACCTTCAGAAGAGACCTTGTGTTTCCACATGGCCTAGGCACCTGGAAGGCAGAGATCCTAATATTCCATGATGCCTCCACCTTCTAATTCTGTTATTGTGACTCCAGACCATTACCTAGCACTTGGTCTTACCTCTGGCCTTCCTATCAGAGCCTGAATCACAGACAGTACCTTAGACTCTAAGCTTAGCCACTTGTGCCTTGTTTTTGTGGCTAAGGATATTCAGAGTTGTGGGATGCTGCCAAAGTTTATCCCAAAAGGAAGTTATGACTCAGATCTGCTTTCTTTAGAAGCGTTGAAATCCCCCCCTTTTTTTTAATGTCAAAAATCTTTATTGAGGTATAATTTACATACTATAAAATTATCCATTATAATTGTAGAGTTGAATAATTTTTAGTAATTTACCCAAGTAATTCAACCATTACCATAATCCATTCGTTTGTTTGTTTTTCATTTATTTATTTTTTTTGAGACAGATTCTCACTCTGTCACCAGGCGCCAGGCTGGAGTACAGTGGCACGATCTCAGCTCACTACAACCTCCACCTTCTGGGTTCAAGCAATTCTCCTGCCTCAGCCTCCCGAGTAGCTGAGACCAGAGGTGCATGCTACCACGCCCAGCTAATTTTTGTATTTTTAGTAGAGACGGGGTTTCACCATGTTGGCCAGGATGGTCTCGACCTCTTGACCTCGTGATCTGCCCACCTTGGCCTCCCAAAGTGCTGGGATTACAGGCGTGAGACACTGCACCTGGCCAACAGCCTGTAACCTACTCTTGTGCCAGTGACTGAGTTGGCCAATCAGACGTGACCAACTATTTGAACTGGGTTCAAATAAGACGAACTCAGAGCTGTAGCCAATCTGATTATTTTTATACCTCATTTCTGTTTTCGGTAAGCCACTTTCCTTTTTCCATCCATAAGTCTTCTTCCATCACATGGTATCACTAGAGCCTCTCTGAACCTATTCTTGTTCTGGAGCTTCCTGATTCAGGAATTCTTCTTTGCTTAACTAAACTCTGTGTGTGTGGGTGTGTGTGTGTGTGTGTGTTTGTGTAATACATTATATACATATGTAACACATATATATGCATATGTATACATAATATTTATTTATTTGAGAGAGAGAGAGAGAGAGAAGTGAGTTGTGGTACGGATGTTGTTCACCAGGTTTCCAGTAAAGTTCCTCAATTGCACTTTAGTTACCTAGAACTGTCCCTCTATTTCTTTGTTTTTGTTGTTAAGTTTTTGAAGGGGATAGGCTAGTTATCTTGTTCAATATCCTGCATTCTGATCAAACTAAACATTTTTTGAAAGAACAGGATATAGGAATTTGTGCTTCTTACCACTCCACCTGCCAGAAAGCAAGTGATGCAAGAACAAAATATTGTGAATATTTTTACATCAAAAGTATTAAAGAAAACTCAGCATCTGCACACAAGTTTATGGTGTGCCATGGTGGCATAGTGATTAGCACTTTGAGTTGTTAATGCAGAACCTTGGTTCCAATCCAAAATGGTAGTGTCTGGCATCTTTTAGGTAGAAACTGAGGTGTCTTTTGGTTTGCTTTCAATCCCGCACTGGCTGAGTCCTTTAGCGGGGTTTACCACTGACTGCTGCAATGCGGTGCAGTCAGGCAAAGGGAATGAGACCCCACACTGCACACACCTGAGGCCGAGGACACGCGCTCTGTCTTACCATTGAGCATAAAACATCCCAAAAGGTAAAGTGCCACCTTTCAATCTGCCATAGTGGTAGCTTCCACTAATGCAGTGGTGTGGTCATAACTGGTTTTTACTGTTCCTCTCAATGACTGCAACACTTATTTGTGGCCAGAGAACAAGGCTTACCACTGACTTGCCAGTGTGATCCAGCGAGGACCAGCAGAACACACCTGGACTAGGTCATTGGGAACCTGGAGGTGCCTCACGTCTGGGCATGCACTGAACTGGCCCACAAGGTAAAATGCCTTTTCTCAAGAAGACTTCTCTGTAGCTTCCACTAATGAAATTGTGTAGTCATAGCTGTTCTTCTGGTTGATATACTAGCAGGGACTTTTTTGGGGTGGGGGAATGAAAATGAGCTTTTACCGAGTTTAAAATAAAATCTGAACCCCTTGCCATGGTCTGCACTGACTTGTCTCCATCTTTCATTCCCCAACACCCATGTTTATGCTAAAGAGCAAATTAATGACATGTAATTCACATAGTGTAAAATTCAAATATATTAACTGGACAGGTTATTAAATATTGACAAAAGAAATCATCACCTAGATCAAGTTATAGAAATTTTCCATCATCCCAAAATGGTCTGCAGACACCAGGCACAGTAGCTCATGCTTGTAATTCCAGCACTTGGGAGGCTGAGGTGGAAAGATTGACTGTGCCAAGGAGTTTGAGGCCAGCCTCGGCAACATGGCATGACTCTCATCTCTCTAAAAAATCTTTTTCAAATTTAAAAAATAAAATAAATTTTAAAAGGTCCGTAGAGTCCCTTTCCAGGCAATCCCACCATTTTCCATTTAGTTAATCACTATTCTGATGATCAGTTAATCACTATTCTGTTTATCACCATAGATTATGTTGCTCTCTTCTTGAAATTCTCCTAAATTCACTTTTTGTGTTGTGGTTTTTTTTCACATCTTTAAAATATATCCATATTATTATATGTATTGAGTGGATTTGGGTGTTACTGGTGAGTGTTATTCCAACGTGTGAATACACCACAGTTGAGGGACAATTTGGTTATTTCTAGTTTGGACTATTGTGAAAAAAGCTGCTGTGCATGAATATTCCTGTACAAATCTATTTGTCAACAAGTGTTCTGTGTTTTCTTAGATTTTGTATTTGTCTCTGTTTGGCATCTGTTAATCACAGGACAGTTGTAATAACCATGTGTTCTTATTTGCTGTATTTTTTTTTATTAAAACAATTTACTGATGTATGTTTGGTATACTAAAAGCTGTACATATTTAATGAATACATCTTGCTGAGTTTGGAAATAAATATAGATCCATTCAGTCATCACCACAATGTATACAATAAAACCATTTGGCTGGGCATGGTGGCTCACACCTATAATCTCAGGACTTTGAGAGGCCCAGGCTGGCAAATCACTTCAGATCAGGAGTTCAATAACAGCTTGGCCAACATGGTGAAACACGATCTCAACTAAAAATTAGCATGATGGCACATACTTGTAATTTCAGCTACTCGGAAGGCTGATACATGAAGATTGCTTGAACCTGGGAGATGGAGGTTGCAGTGAGCCGAGATCAGACCACTGCACTCTAGCCTGGGCAACAAAGAGAGATTCCATCTCAAAAAAAAAAAACAAAAAATCACCTCCAAAAGTTCTGTCCTGCCCTCTTTGCTTATTATTATTATCTTAAGTGTTATATTCAAATTGATACAAAATAATTATAATATTTATGGGAGTACATGTGATATTTTGATACATGCCTACAATGTGTAATGATCAAATCAGGGTGTTCAGGATATCCAGCATCTCAAACATTTGATCATTTCTTTGTGTTGGGAACATTTCAAATTCTCTCTTCTTAGCTACTGTGAAATATACTATATACTGCTGTTAGCTATAGTCCCCCTACCGTGCTGTTTCCTTTCTGAGATTCCACCCAACCCCCTGATGTTCCAGCTGCTATGGTTGTTCAAACTGTGTCCTCTGTTCCTTTAATCTAGGAAGACAGTTTGGTTTTGTATTGTAATTTAGCTAACCCAGGTAAGGTGGACCCAAGTTTGTTCAATAAGCTAGAAAGAAAATCCTAAGTCCCCCAACTGAATACACGGACCCCCTGTTGGCCAACGTGACCCTAGGCAAACCTTAAAAACTGAGACCCTGGCCAAGAACAAGCAGGAGGCCAGACAAGCCTCATTGTATTCCCACCCTTTTGGAGTTTGAACAACACTGACCAACCTTAATGTTATCATAGCGATCATAAGGCTGATGGAATGGACTCTTTATGGCAATAAGACATCAGATTATAAATAGGACCTAGGACCATGCCAGGCAAGGTGACATCACACACCCCCTACAAGTAAAGGATAAACTATGTCCTAACTGCCACAGGGTTTTTTCTCTAGCAGCTAAACAAGTCCTGGCCTCGAGTATAAGGAGTGTGGAAGCACTTGCTGCTCACCCCTCACTAGATACTGAACCCCCCTTTCCACAAGCCATAACCACAGCCTTGATTGGACAAGAGACTGATTTCAGTAACCTTATTCTGATGAGAAGACCAGTGATCATGGACTGGTTCTGTCAGATTTACAGTAGCTGTGCATTTGTGTGCCTTTGTGTCCTGAAAAGACCTTTGTGTATAGGGCCTAATTGTAATGCATTTAAATGCTAAGTATTCACAACAAGGTGAACAGGGTTGTATATTATGTGAATGTCTGTTCAATAAGCATGCATCAGGAACTCCTTCATAAATATTCATGAATCCTCCTACAACTTGTTGAATATGTACATTTGGCCAACTCATTCAGCTTAAATTCCTGTCTTGCCCCTTCCTCCCTCAAAGTGCCTGCTTCTGGGCTTTCTGCATTTCCCAGCCTGTCAGGATGACTACGAGTGTATCATGCCTGTAATCCTTGCACTTTGGGAGGTCGCGGAAGGTGGATCCTAAGGTCAAGAGTTCAAGACCAGCATGGTCAACATGGTGAAAGCCCATCTCTACTAAAAATACAAAAATTAGCTGGGTGCAGCAGTGCATGCCTGTATCCCTAGCTACTCAGGAGGCTGAGGCAGGAGAATCACTTTAACCTGGGAGGCAGCAGTTGCAGTGAGCAGAAATCGGGCCACTGCACTCCAGCTTGGGACAGAGCGAGACTCCATCTCAAAATAAATAAATATATAAAATCTCCTCTGTACCCTTACAAATTGTATGATTTTTCAGTTAACAGTTTGCCGCCAAAAGTTTGCAAAATCGAAAATTCATCCACACCGTTCTTCCACATGTCTGCCACCATCAGTGAAGGCTTACAGCTGGTCCAGTCCATTCAGCAATCCATTGAAAGGCTCCTAGTCTAAAGCTGTGGTGTCTACACCCATGGCCTTGGCTCCATTCTGTCTGCTGACTCCTCCCCCTGAGGTTATTTTCAGCTACTTACTCTTGTTACAAAATGTTGTAGTACTAAATCTGGCTTCTGGGGTTTTGTATTGTTTTTGTTCTGTCTTACAGGGTTGTTTTGCCCCTTCTCCCCGTCTACCCTCTCTCTGCCATCCTTTGTCCTGTTATTCTCTCTACTGAAAAATGAACAAATGTTCAGAACAGAGGAAGCATACTGGTGTCACCATCAAAGGCAGGAAGGGCCAGGAGAGCCTGATGGGAGCACGGCTATAGATCTGGTTCTAGCTTTCAGCCACAACCTTTCTACTGTGTGCAGGGTGCAATGGAAGTAAACACCACCCATTACATATTCCTGGACCTGGTGTTCAGAATCATTCATACACGTCATATGAGTGCGGGGTTTCCTTTGTTTCTAGGGGATTAGTATCATTTTTGGAGAAAGCATGTGTTCTGTGAGGTTGTTAGGTTTCTGTCCAAGTGTCATTTACTAATGTACCCCTGCTGTTTGCTTTTGGATGCTCTTCCTTCACTCCACAATTGTGCCCTTGATGGCAGCAGGGCAGCAGCATACCAAAGAGATGCGCTGCAAGATTGCTAGGTGGGTGAGTGGGACATGGGTCAGTTGACTCGGGTCTTGAAAGGGGCAGGAGTGGCAAGGGCAAAGAACATGACTTGGTGCTGGGGTGAAGGATTCTGGGAAAATCGTGGAGACCTGGCTGGTAGCTACAGCAGAGATGATGGAATCCAAAGAAACAACTTCTCTCTGGTGAATTGAGATTTCTTCAGGGGACACTGGATAACAGCTCTGACAGCCCTCACCCCTGCTTCCTGCCACAGTGTGGGTCATATGTATTCTTTACCACATGAGGAGGGTGTTAATTAATGTGTCATTTATTTTTGTGAGCACACTAATAAAGAAATATATTCATATTCCAATTCAATTGGGAAAAAAACTGATCTAGAGATGTCTTTTTTCAAGGCAACAGCATAGCTCTGGAGAGATGGCCACAGGAGCCCGGGCAGGGGACTAGGTTGCCGGGAGAAGAGAAAGGGAGGTACCCAGGCTGAGAAGGGGCTAAGCGCTCAGCCCCTGGGACCTCCAACAACAGGACTCAGAGACTTGCAGGGACCCAAAGAGCTTCTTGCAAGCAAGGCCTGGGGTCCCTGACAGAGCACCGGATGTTTCCCCCGAAACCTTTTGCATCTGCACTGTTTCCACCTTAGCTGGAATTCTTTGTTCTCATCCTTGCAATACTCAGAGAAAAAAAAAATCACAGGATTTTATTTGTTGGTTTGAAGACAGGGTCTTGCTCTGTCACCCAGGTTGGAGTGCAGTAGCATGATTATGGCTCACTGCAGCCTCAAGCACACAGGCTCAAGTGATTCTCCCATCTCAGCCTCCAGAGTAGCTAGGATCACAGGCATGCTACACAGAGACAGGGTTTTGCCATTTTGCCCAGGCTGGTCTCGAACTCTCAGCTCAAGTGATCAGCTTGCCTAGACTTTCCAAAGTACTGGGACTACAGGTGTGAGCCACCAGGCCTGGCCAACCAGAGTTCTTTTTGATGCCGATATTTTACTCAGTCTCTACATCTAGGTAGGGATTTGTGTTTTTGTGTGGGGACGTTGCTCTGCACAATCTCTGCTTTCCTGATCACTGAATTAGAGCAAATGACTGTCCTGAAGAAGGTACCCTGGGGAGAGTGAGTTGGCCTGTCTTTCCAGCCTTTCTTGGCTCTGCCCTCACCTTCAAGCCTCTTTCTGACCTGTGCTCAAGGTCCAGAGACACGCTTAAGACCTCTCTGCATGGCTTCTCGTGAAGAGTCAGGAACCCCACACTTCCTGTTCAGCCTGCAGAGACGCTTCAAGCCACACATTTTTGGGTATGCTAGGGTCCCACAAGGCACCGATGTGCAGCAATCCCTGAAGTGAGTTTGTGATTCTCCAGACACCCGCAGCCCTTTATGCTCGTGTAGGGAAAAGGGCAGCTGTCTTTTTTTTTTCTGTCCAGGAAGGATCCCAAAATGTTCTGAGTCAGAGAGACAGTGAATCCTCTCCTCTGGGTCAGTGGGGAGGGAGAGAGCAGTTTCAGAGGGAAGAAAGCAAGAAAAGATGTCACAAAATCACCAAATCAAAAGGTCCCAGGATGCCTGCCTCATCTGGAACTGGACTCCCAGTCTCTAGGGAGGGAGACAGTCCCGGCCAGTCCCAGTCTCCAGTCTGAGCCAAAATAGAGAAAAGCTGGACACTTCAGCCTGGTGTCCAGTCAACATTTTGTCACTTTCTCCAGGGTAGGAGCATTTGAACTTTGAATGTGAAGGAAATGTGGTAACCACTGCAGTAAGAAAAGAAGCTGCTGGAGAAAATGGCACTTTATTCCCCAAATTTGTTTTACACTCACTTCTAAAGAAAACTTTAGAGAAAATATTAACATCTTTCAGCAAAAGGAAACTGCCTGTTGACCTTTTGCTGTGAGGCAGATGTGAAAACCTCACAGATGCTGCCTTTCTCTGAACACTGCCCTTACCTCTTTCTTACAATTCTCAAGACCTGTTGAGCAGGAAAGTTAAAAAGGCAAATAAAAAGTTTCAAGTCTTATGATTGGAAGAATGCAATAAAACTGCCCTTACAAAAAAAATCTCACGATGGAGGTGGACATCCTGTGATCATGAAATCTGAATAGGCTGCCTATGTCCTTCAGCAGAGTTGGCTCAATGAAATCTTTGCATTTTATAAACCTCACTGCTTGATCTTCACATACATTCAATGCAGGCCAAGAAGCATAGTTTGGCCTGAGTTGGATGTTCTATATTTTCAAACAGCCAAATGCCTTGAGATACAGCCTCTGCGAGGGTACCTGCTAAAACTTGAACATGTGAATAAGTATAGCTTAAATTGAGTTGAACAGACTAAGTGAGAGTGGCAGTGAAAGATGTCCTTTGGAAGACATGGAGGCACTGAGGCCAAAGGGCTGGCAAGGAAAGAGTTGGTCAGACCCCTCAACCTGGGGAAAGGGTGAGCAGGGAGGCTCCTATGGCTCCTGGGAGGACCCAAAGCATGATCGCTTGTCAAGAGCCACAAGCCCTGCTGGCCAGCGCTGGTGAAAAGGCCCCCGAAGCACAGTCTGCAGCCTTGCAGGGGTAGCATCCACACTCTTGCAGTGTGGGGCACTCAGGGCTCTGATGCTCAAAATGCACTGGCGCCTGCAGCTTCTGGGAGCCAGAGAGAGTCAGCCGGGAGAATCCTGCACACAGGCGCTTAGTTCCTGGAAACCCTGAGTGAGATGTGGGATCCTGAAGCCAGATTGAGAGTCCCTAGGATCTTGGCTTTGGGACTAAGTGAAGGAACCCTCAATGAGGGTTAGCCGCTCTGCCTGAGGGATTGTGTTATCTGGTGTCTTTTTCACTAAAATTTTGTAAAGCAGTCGAATTTCTTGTATGGGAGACTCCAGTAGCAGAAATACATCTTGTGCCAGGGACTGTTAGGGGTCTCTGTAGTGCAGTGTTTATCATATTCCATTCACACATGAAAGGTCCCCAGTCCCCCATTTGAAATGGTGTGGCAACACCCCTGCTTTTGTCAAGGCTGAAAATACGTAAGTGATTCTAAAGAAACATGAAAGGACTGCCATTCCTAATCAACAATCTGCTCACAGCAAACCACACCTTATTCCTTGTCCTGCTAGTCAGAGTGGAGAGGAGGGAAGGGCACAATTGTCACCAGGCAATCATTTCAGCAAGGGAGATTGAAGGCAATACAACAAGGTTAAGTTTGAGATCAGGACATCTCATAAAGTTCTCTTCATTCTCTTCTAATTCCTGAATTTCTCCATAGGCTGAAACCGAGTAAGTAATTACATCTCTGAAAGCTCAGGCATTATTTCCTGGGAGTCCTGCTGGGCTGCCCTCCATCTCAGAGGGTAGCTGCGGAACAGGTTGATTTGCCTGAGAGAAAACCAATCTGAAGCTCTAACTGGATCTTAAGCCAAGTATATGAAAAAAATATATGTGTATATATATATATATATATATATATTTTTTTTTTTTTTGAGATGGAGTCTTGCTTTGTCACCCAGGCTGGAGTGCAGTGACTCTATCTCAGGCTACTGCAATTTCGACCTCCCAGGTTCAAGCGATTCTTCTTTCTCAGCCTCCCGAGTAGCTGGGATTACAGGTGTGCATACGACTGGCTAATTTTTGCATTTTTACTAGGGATGGGGTTTCACTATGTTGGTCAGGCTGGTCTCGAACTCCTGACCTCAGGTGATC
>PVKP010037227.1:0-21806 GCA_004027715.1 Plecturocebus donacophilus | reverse complement strand
GATTGCACCACTGCACTCCAGCCTGGGTGACAGTGAGACTGTCTCAAAAAAAAAAAAAAAAAGCCAACATATAGCATAAATGAGTAGATGTTTCAGAGGGTGAGTAAACCTGAAATGGCTTTTCTTTCTTGATCAAATACCCACTAGCTAGTGGTTCACCAAATGGCTGGGGCTGTTTTAGTAAGGTCATCAGCTGATATGACTGTGCAGTTTCATCTTGGGCAACAGTGAGACTCTGTCTCAATAAAGAATGTATGGGGATAAATATTCATCAGTATTCATCGTTAGAGTTGAAGGGAATAACTGAGGAAGACTTGGAAAGGATTTGAGTTTTGAGTTTGGCTATATCTCCCTCTAAAGAGAGCTAGGTAGAGATTTCTGGCTGATATTTCCTGGCTCAGACTGCTTCTGTGAAATATCTCCAGACTAAAGTGGTATTTAAAGCCCACTTCCAACCCCTCCTGGAGCATTCAGTGGGTAAAGGTGGTTCCACCACTGTAAATGTACTTGCTGTTGTCTTCCCTGTAGCCACCACAGCTTCTACTCCACCAATTCATGTTTGGCACTTTCAAATCCAAACTCCAAACTCAAATTCTTTGCAGTTATTCCTTTCAACTCTAATGATGAATACTGCGGAATATTTATCCCCATAATTTTTTTTTTTTTTAATTTGAGACAGAGTCTCACTGTTGCCTAGACTGCAGTGCAGTGGCCAATCTCGGCTCACTGCAACTTCTGCCTCTGGGGTTCAAGTGATTCTTGTGCCTTAGCCTCCTGCATAGCTGGGATTACAAGTGCGCGCCATCACACCCGACTGATTTTTCTGTTTTTAGTAGAGACAAGGTTTTGCCACGTTGGCCAGGCTGGTCTGGAACTCCTGGCCTCAAGTAATCTGCTCGCTGCAGCCTCCCGAAGTGCTGGGATTACAGGTGTGATACACCATGCCTGGCCCTATTCCCATGAATTCTTATTCAAGATTTTATTGGAATATTTATATTTGGTTATTTTCAAGAACAATGTAACTTGTATGAGCTTAAAATCTTTTATGGAAAATGGTAAATATTTTAAAATAGAATAGTATAATGAACATCTAAGTAGTGGTGAATATTTTTTATTTTTATTTTTTGAGACAGGGTCTTACTTGGTTGTCTAGGCTGGAGTGCAGGGGCGTGATCTTGGCTCATTGCAATACCTGCCTCCTGGGCTCAAGTGATCCTCCTGCCTCAGCCTACCAAGTGGCTGAGTGTTGAGGCACCTGCCACTATGCCTAGCTACCTTTTTTTTGTATTTTTTGTAGAGACTGGATCTCACAATGTTGCCCAGGCTGGTCTCAAGCTGCTGGGCTCAAGCAATACGGCCGCCTTTGCCTCTCAAAGTGCTGGGATTACAAGCATTAGCCACTGTGCCTGGCCATTGATGGATATTTTGTTTTATTTTATTTTTGAGACAGAGTCTCATTCTGTCACCCAGACTGGAGTGCAGTTGCGTGATCTCAGCTGACTGCAACCTCCACCTCCCAGGTTCAGGTGATTCTTCTGCCTCAGCCTCCCAAATAGCTGGGATTACAGACATGCACCACTATGCCTGGCTAATTTTTTTGTATTTTTAGTAGAGATGGGGTTTCACCGTGTTGGCCAGGCTGGTCTTGAACTCCTGACTTCAGGTGATCCACCTGCCTTGGTCTCCCAAAGTGCTGGAATTATGGACATGTGTCACTCTGCCTGGCCACTGATGAATGTTAAAATAGTCCTATTAGCTTATTTAGTTTCACAGCCCTACAAGGAAGACATTGTCTTAATTTCATACCTGTGGGAACTTTTGAAGCAGCAATGACTTGCCCAAAGTACCATGGGAGGCAAGTGGCAGAAAGGCATTTAAATTCAGGATTGTCTGATTTCCTCTGTTATTCTGGCTACCCCTCCCTTGGGCCTCCAAATTACTTGACCTTGCTTGAATGAAAGTTTCTTTTTCCTTTTCTTTCCTTTTTTGTTTTTGGCCGCAGTCTCGCTCTGTCACCAGGCTGGAGTGCAGTAGTGCAATTTCAGCTAACTGCAACCTCCGCCTCCCAGGTTCAAGCGATTCTCCTGCCTCAGCCTCCTGAGTAGCTAGGACTGCAGGCATGCACCACCACACCCAGTTAATTTTTGTATTTTTAGTAGAGATGGAGTTTAACCATGTTGGCTAGGATGGTCTTGATCTCTTGACCTTGTGATCCACCCCCCTCGACCTCCCAAAGTGATGGGATTACAGGGGTTGAGTCACCACACCCAGCTGAAAGTTTCTTTTTCTTAACGTGTTTTTATGTACACATGTCATTTCAGACAAAAGTTTAGAGTTACAGATTTGGAATAGTCATTATATGGTATGGAAGTGCTGTGATACATTCTCAAATTCCACTTCAAGAACAAGAAAACCTTGCTTAGAAAAAAACTTGTTTTTTGATTGGCTACTTAATATGCCTTAAAATCTGTGTACATATTTTAACTTTTCTGTATTGCTATTTTCCTTTTACATGTAAATAATACTAGCATAATCCGTCCTGTTTTTTAGCATTTTATTTTATTTATTATTATTTTTATTACACTAGTCCATTATTATTATTATTTTTGAGATAGAGTCTTCCTCTATCACCCAGGCTGGAGTACACTGGCATAATCTTGGCTCACTGCAACCTCCATCTCCAAGGTTTAAGTAATTCTCCTGCCTCAACCTCCTGAGTAGCTGGGATTACAGGCACGCGCCACCACGCCTGGCTAATTTTTGTATTTTTAGTAGAGACAGGGTTTCACCATGTTGGTCAGGCTGGTCTTGAAATCCTGACCTTGTGATCCACCGGCCTTGGCCTCCCAAAGTGCTGGAATTACAGGCATGAGCCACTGCTGCATTTTATTTTATTTTATTGAGGCAGGAACTCATTCTGTTGCCCTTGCTGGAGTGCAGTGGCACAATCACAGCTTACTGAAACCTCAATCTTCTGGGCTTAAGCAGTCCTTCCTCCTATCTCAGCCTCCCTAGGAGCTGGTCCAGCAAGTACTTATCACCACACCCAGCTAATTGATTTTTTTGTAGAGACAGAATCTTTCCATATTGTCCAGGCTGGTCTCAAACTCCTGGCCTCCCTGCTTTGGCCTCCCAAAGTCTTAAGATTACAGCTGTGAGTCCTTGCACCTAAGTTGGAATGATGTTTAGAGTCAAGTCATGAAACTCTGCCAAAAATATCCTACTTTCACAACCAGGGAATTCCACCTGAGCTTTGTGTCCAGTGTTTTTATTGGTGCTCATCAGGTAGGTTTGATCAACTGTTCACATGGCTGATCTGTCTCCAGTCCCTCAGTGGGTCGAATGAATGGGCTTGCCTGTTTCGTGTGTTGTGTTTGATTTTCCTTCTGGCTTGTGTGTTTGTCCAGAAAAGTTGTTGCTCCTCCTCTCTTTCCTACTGGCAGAGCAGTACCTAGCCCAGGGCTGTGCTTATGGTAGAACTCAGTACTGTGAATTGTCCATCCTCAAATAGCATTTATTACATGGGGGAAAGGACAAGCACCCTCCTCTGGCCACTTCCCACTGCTTAATAAAGTGTCTTCCTTTCAGTAGCTGCCCTAATTCTGGATCCTCTCCATTCTGACATCAGGAAATTCACAGGAGATAGGAGTGAGGAAATGAATGCCTTCTAAGTGGGTTTGTGTGAAGTGACTGATATGTCAGATATCTCACAAGAAAAACATAATAGCGGTAGTTTGTTGCTCCATCCTTTCCTGTGATGATGGAATAAAGAATATGACAATCCTGCCGAGAGTGGTGGCTCACGCCTGTAATCCACGTGGATTACCAGGATGTCCCATAAAATAAGGTTTTTCATTATCACATGATCCTAGGCATGAGAGTCCTAACTCCCCTGACTTGCCTAACTATTAGTTCTGTATCTAAGAAATAGGGTCAGTAGGAGTTCCAGCATCTCAGAATTGGGGTGAAACCCAATTCAAGTAAGGAAGTTATTAATTTTTCCTTTGGTGGGTCCCTCAACCCCAGCCACTGTGGACGATCCACACCGGACACCCAGCAGTTCGGGCAGGCCTAAGGCCACGACGCGCAAGCGCAGCCTGCCTGGCTCCCTCTCTAAGCTTGCCTGCCGGGCGGCGGCGGGAGATCGGGTCTCGCGATGCGTGTATGCGTGTGCGTGCGCGGCCGTCGCGAGCTCGCGCACGCTGCTTCTCACACTACGGGGTGGTAGCGGCCTCTTCCAGCTGCGTCCGGGGCAGGACTGTACGCGGCGGCCGCGGCGGGAGCTGGGAGCCGGGGTCTGCCTCGCCGCCGCCCTCGCTGCTTGCCCCTCCGCCTAGGCCCTTTCTCCGCAGAGAATGTGTTCCTCCTAGGCCCGTTCTCGTGCAGAGGCGGCGGGCTGGGGAGGGAGCGGCGCCCCCGTGAGGTTCCCAGCCGCTGGGAAGCCCCTGGACGCGCCGAGGGGCCGGGCTACAGGCGGCTGAGGTAGGTGGGCGCGCGCGGGCTGGTCACCCGGCCAAGAGCGGAGTCGGGCGGCGGCGAGAACGGCGGCTGGCTGGCAGGGGAGAAGAGGCCTCCGACCCGAGCCTGCTAAGGGGCCCTAGCGTAGCCGGGAGGGAGAGGAGGGGCCCCGGACGTAGACTGCGCTTCCCCGGTGTGGAGCGATTACTGGGGGACATTCCTCTAGCGGCGAGGGGAGGAGGCCCTCTTTCTTTTCTTTGAGGGGTCAGAATCCGCAGTCCGCCCTCCGTCTTTAAATAAAAGCCTGGCGGCTCGAGATTGGCGTTGCGATGGAGTGCCCGTGGACTTCTCCGCTTGCGCAACTCCAGGGGACGGACAGCGGCTTATGAATTTTGCTTTTTAGAGGGTACACAACCCTTTCTGCAGGGTGGCGTGCATCTTCTGCAAACTTATTACTGCCAGTACGCTAATAGTCGATTTCGGCACACAACAGGTAATACATTCTAAACGCCTCATGTCAAAATGAGAAGACTCCTTATTTGTGCGCCGTGGGGCACAATTAAGGAGTAGGAAGAAGACAAAGGAGGCCGTTATTTCTGTGCCGTCCTATCAGCAAAACTTTCCGTGGTGAGGCAGGGTGCGTGGCTATTGGCCTCTGCCGTGTGGACTTTCAGAGTGACTGAGGTGAGTTGCAAATCCTCATTTAGAATTGTGAAACGTATATGATTATACGTAATTGTTAGTCAAATGACCTGAAATAAATATCTGAGAATTATGTGGTGTTTGATCTTTGGAGAACAGAACTTGGGCTTCTTGAAAGGAAGCTTTCTCCGTGTTTAGAAAGCCTCAGGGATGCTTTGTGACGTTGCTAAAAATAGTTACAGTTCTTTATATTGGCAGTAATGACTGCCACATTCAATATAAGAGAAAGGAATTGTTCTATAAAGAGCGACTCATTTTAAGGGTTAAACTTCAGGAGTTAAGCACAGTAAAATAACTTCAGGGATGGCAAGTTTTAGCTTAAGCTTTAAAAATTCAAATTTAGTCACAGTCCAAATATATAGAAGCTCTTAGTTGACTCCTGTATATTCATTGAACTATTTAAAAAGATGATCTTTAACCTTTGTTAGTCTACACAGCCTGTTCTATAACTCTTGGCTTCCATTCAGTCCACAGTGTCTAGAAATGTAGTATTCATTCTGACTCTTTTTTTGAGACGGAGTCTCACTCTGTTTTCCAGGCTGGAAGGCAGTGGCATGAGCTCGGCTCACTGCAGTCTCCACCTTTCAGGTTCAAGCTATTCTCCTGCCCCAGCCTCCTGGGTAGCTGGAGTTACAGGCACCTGCCACCATGCCCGACTAATTTTTTTGATTTTTAGTAGAGATAGGGTTTCACTGTGTTTTCCAGGCCAAGCTGGTCTCGAATTCCCAATCTCAAGTGATCTGCCCACATCTTTTTTTTTTTTTTTTTTTTGGCTGTGCGGCCACAATACATTTTGGCTCTTAAGAAATGTGGCTTGCCAACTTTAAATGAAAGAATCTTTTGGCCAGGCATGGTAACTCACGCCTGTAATCCCAGCACTTTGGGAGGCCCAGGCAGGTGGATCACCTGAGGTCTGGAGTTTGAGATCAGCCTGACCAACATGGAGAAACCCCATCTCTACTAAAAATACAAAAATTAGCTGGGCATGGTGACACGTGCCTGTAATACCAGCTATTCAGGAAGCTGAGGCAGGAGACTTGCTTGAACTCAGGAGGTAGAGGTTTCAGTGAGCCAAGATCATGCCATTGTACTCCAGCCTGGGCAACAAGAGTGAAACTCCCATTTCAAAAGAAAAAAAAACGAATAGTTTGCCCTGGAGTGTGGAGGAGGAAGGCATTATGGAGTACAGGGTTAAGCTCATGTTATGCAAATACTTTTTTTTTGTTGTTAGGGGCAGGCAGAGTTATGCTCTTGTTGCCCAGGCTGTGCAGTGACGCGATCTTGGCTCACCGAAACCTCCACCTCCGGGGTTCAAGCGATTCTCCTGCCTCAGCCTCCCAAGAAGCTGGGATAATAGGCATGTTCTACCACACCCGGCTAATTTTGTATTTTTAGTAGAGATGGGTTTCTCCATGTCAGTCAGGCTGGTCTCGAACTCCCAACCTTAGGTCATCCGCCCACCTCAGCTTCGCAAAGTGCTGGGATTACAGACATGAGCCACCATGCCTGGCCTGCAAATACTTTTTATATAAACAAAAATATTCTGCATGTAACTATATAGTGATGGTTATGTACACAGGCTCTAATGGTGCTGATTCCCAACTTAATAAAATTGAAGTCTGAAAGTAGGAAAGGATTGGTTTTAGTTCTCTTTCAGTTTTTTTTTTTTTTTTAATCATTTTCTTTAGCACAAATCTCTTTCTTAGTTAATATTTATATGAGTAATTGTCATAGTTAATTTCTTGTTTGGCTTGTTTATGAATTATTGAGTAAGCAGAATACTGTACTGATTTCTTGGCAGTAACAGGGAAGGAATATACAGAACATGTAGAAGCCCTACACTTTAGAAATGTTAAGTCTGTGTCTTTTTTTGATTTTTTTTTTTTCTTTTTTTTTGAGACAGAGTCTGGTTCTGTTGCCCAGGCTGGAGTGCAGTGGTATGATCTCCACTCACTGCAACCTCTGCCTCCCAGATTCAAGCAATTCTGCTGCCTCAGCCTTCTGAGTAGCTGGGATTACAAGTGCATGCCTCCATGCCCAGCTAATTTTTGCATTTTTAGTAGAGAAGGGATTTCTCCATGTTGGCCAGGCTGGTCTCGAACTCCTGACCACAAGGACCCACCCACCTTAGCCTCCCAAAGTGCTGGGATTACAGGCGTGAGCTACCATACCCAGCCAAGTCAGTGTCTCATTATCTTTCCATTGGAATAAATAGCTTTACTCTTGTCCATTTGTTCTTAGAATAGTGTTTTGCATGGAGTTGGCCCTCAATAAATGTGAGCTATGTCAGCTATGTTTGCTCTTATTGCCCATGCTGGAGTGCAGTGGCTCTTTTGCCCATGGTGGAGTGCAGTGGTATGATCTGAGCTCACCACAACCTCCACCTCCCAGGTTCAAGCGATTAACCTGCCTCCGCCTCCCAAGTAGCTGGGATTACAGGCATGTGCCAACCACACCTGACTAATTTTCTGAATTTTTTAGTAGAGGCAGAGTTTCTTGATGTTGATCTGGCTGGTCTTGAATTCCTGACATCAGGTGATCCACCGGCCTTGGCCTTCTAAAGTGCTGGGATTACAGGCGTGAGCCACTGTGCCCGGCCGCACATCTAATTTTTTTTATGTTTTTTTTCTGAGACAGAGTCTTGCTGTCACCCAGGCTGGAGTACAGTGGTACAATCTTTGCTCAGTGCAACCTCCACCTCGTGGGTGAAAGCGTTTCTCCTGCCTCAGCCTCCTGAGTAGCTGGGATTACAGGCGCATGCCACTATACCTGGCTAAATTTTGTATTTTAAGTAGAGACAGGGCTTCACCATGTTGGTCAGGGTCGTCTTGAACTACTGACCTCGTAATCTGCCTGCCTGGCCTCCCAAAGTGCTGGAATTACAAGCGTGAGCCACTGCACCTGGCCAATGTTGTGTTTTTTTTCAGCGTGGACTGATACCTGAGTCAGAGATAGTGGCATTTGGCCTCTAAAAGCCTAACATAAAGTAAGCTAAGACTGTATATCCTGAGTGCTGACAGATTATGAATGTCCCCCCTTCTCTTTCTCTGTATATGTATGTATATATGTGTGTGTGTGTATGTGTGTGTTTTTTTTTTTTTTTTTTTTTTTAATTTTTACCCTCCTGGTAACTCAGAACATTTTTTTTTTTAATTTGAGACAGAGTCTTGCTCTGTTGCCCAGGTTGGAGTTCAGTGGCCTGATCTCAGCTCACTGCAACCACTGCCTCCCGGGTTCAAGCCATTCTTCTGTCTCAGCCTCCTGGCTGGGACTACAGGCTCAAGCCACCATGCCCAGCTCATGTTTGTATTTTTAGTAGATGTGGGGTTTTACCTTGTTGGCCAGACTGGTCTCGAACTCCTGACCTCATGATCCGCCCACCGTGGCCTCCCAAGTGCTGGGATTACAGGTGTGAGCCACTGCACCCGGCCAAAACATTTTTTTTTTAAACAAAATTTTTGTCAATTTTTGTATTTTGGCCAGGTTGGTCTCGAACCCCTGACATCAGGTCATCTGCCGAGCTCGGCCTCTCAAAGTGCTGGGATTATAGGCATGAGCCGCTGTGCCTGTTTTGGTTGTCTTTACTAATTCTAGAATTTGCTTTTCTTCCATTTGGAAATCAAATCTATTCGACTTTGCAGTCAGAAAGATTTTTGTGGATTTGGTGAGGAAGAGGCTAAAACGGTGAATAAAAACTTAAGCAAGAGTATTTTAAGTTGGGTCTTGTGTTTTCATTTTAGTATAGTAGAGTGATTCTCATGGTAAAAGGGGGATTTTCATCACCCCCCCGCCCCCGAACATTTGGCGATGCCTATAGAAATTTTTGGTTGTCACATATTTGAGGGGAGGGAGAGAGGTATCGCTACTGACATCTAGTGGGTAGAGGCCAGGGATGCTACTAAACATGGTACAATGCAGTGGACAAACCACAACAAAATTATCTGATCAAATGACAGTGCTGCTATTGAAAGCCATGGTGTGCTGCACTGTAAATTGTTGGTTCTGAAATTGAATCATATTTGGCTTAACCATTTCCTGACGTGTGACCCTGGCAGAATGCTTAACGTCTGTAAAATAGAGCTATAATATAATATTGTATGTTCCCTATAGGCTTGTATTGAGGATTAGATAATGTTCAAAGAACCAAGTTTATTACCTGGCACATACAAAATGCTAAAAAATTGCTAACTTTCAGTCAGTACTATATTTGGAACTCATCTTGAGCTTTGAGAGTCTCCTTTTTTCTCATCTGAAATTAGAATTTGAGCTAGTGAAGTGATAATCTAGTTCTTATATCTGTAGGGAATGAGTAAAAAATCATTCCACTTAATATTTGTGTTTATCCCAGTCTTGTTTTACGTTCTCAAGTCTAAAAAGCTTCTGCCGTAAACGAGTAGCTTCTCACTGTAGATATTTTTCCATCAAGTTGAGACTTTAAGCCAGCTTGCCAATAAGCTCTGTATCTATTGATTTTCAGCAAATATTTCATAATTTAACAGAATTTGATTCTGTGACTTCATTCTCATTTCCTTTTGCCTTTATAAACTAAAGTAAGTTTACAGTGGTTTTGGCTAACGTTATTACCTGTTTGCAGCCTCTGGGAGTAACTGTTTTCTTAATTGAGGTTTTTGGTGCCTTTTTACATTTATGAAGCATGCACATAAATATTTCTTAACAACTTGGGGCTATCCCTTAATATACATTTGTGACTCTTTTTCTGAATACAGATTGGAAACCTTATCTTTATTTCTCTTATCTCATCATAACATAATACCGTAGTTGCTATAAAACTCTCATTTCCTCTAAGTGATATGGCTGTTTAGAGCTGGTTTGTTGTGGTGGTGGTTTTAATAAGTCCTTTATTAAAAAAAAAATCATAGGGATGTCCTTACAGACAAAACAGAGACTTTGGCCTTTTTTTTTTTTTTTTTTCTATTTTAAGAGCAGGATTCTTGCTATGTTGCCCAAGCTGGATTCAAATGCCTGGGCTCAAGTGGTCCTCCCACCTTGGCCTCCCTAATAGCTGATGCCACCATGCATGGCTGGACTGTTTAAGAAGTCACAGGGCTGAGGCCGGGCGTGGTGGCTCACGTCTGTAATCCCAGCACTTTGGGAGGCTGAGGTGGGTAGATCACTTGAGGCCAGGAGTTCAAGACCAGCTTAGACAACATGGTGAAACCCCATCTCTGAAAAAAAAAAAAAAAAGTCACAGGGCTTGTGTAAGGGAAGATGATCCACATTATATTTATAATCAAGGGAGAAAGCAATGTTGTGCATTCAACTTTTTTTTTTTTTTTTTTTGAGGTGGAGTCTCACTCTGTTGCTTGGCCAGAGTACAGTGGCATGATCTCGGCTCACTGTATTCTCCAAGCGATTCTCTTGCCTCAGCCTCCCAGGCAGTTGGGACTATAGACGCCTGCCACTATGCCCAGCTATTTTTGCATTTTTTTAAGTAGAGATGGGGTTTCACCATGTTGGCAAGGATGGTCTCATCTCTTGACCTCGTGATCTGCCTGCCTCGGCCTCCTGAAGTGCTGAGATTACAAGTGTGAGCCACCGCGCCCGGCCATACATTCAACTTTTTGTCTTGATAAATATTCCATAAAAATAGGAGGTATTGGCTAGGTGTGGTGGCTCATGCCTATAATCCCAGCACTTTGGGAGGCTAAGGCGGCTGGATAATAAGGTCAGGCGATCAAGACCAGCCTGACCAACATGGGGAAACCCCATCTCTACTAAAAATACAAAAATTAGCCGGGTGTGGTGGCGCGTACCTGTAATCCCAGCTACTCAGGAGGCTGAGGCAGGAGAATCATTTGAACCCGGGAGGCGGAGGTTGCAGTGAGCCGAGATCATGACAGAACAAGACCTATCTCAAAAAAAAAAGAGAGAGATATTTTATTATGGTTGTTACCTATATTTTTGTAGTATAAGTCATAAGCATTTGTATAATATTCACTCATTATACAAATGCTGGGTGACAGAGCAAGACTCCATCGCAAAAAAAAAAAGATACTTTATTATGGTTGCTACCTATATTTTTGTGGTATAAGTCTTAGGCATTTGTGTAATGTTCACTCATAATACAAATGCTGGGCGACAGAGCCAAGACTCCCATCTCAAAGGAAAAAAAAAGGAGGTACTTTATTATGGTTGCTACCTATATTTTTGTAGTGTAAGTCTTAAGCATTTGTGTAATGTTCACTCATTTTAGCTGCTGGAAACCCTTGTTTACCTTTTGTATTGGTACTGCCTTCTGTTGGGATGGAAGATGTTTGAAGGGAGTCAGTACCTTGGGCCAAGAGATTGTGTTCTTTATACTTGGTCTTAGCCAAAAGGCCAAGAAGCAGTAGAGATTGTGTTCATTGCTTGGCACATTCTGTCTTTTGTGAAGTGTAACATATGCTCAGGGTTCTGCATAAATAATAAAATAACGATGGAGTGTCCATCTTGTGGAAACTGTGTTGAGGTCAGAAGTATACATGTGAGAAATACAATAAAAGGCCAGTCGGAGGGCATTCTAAAAAATATCAGGCAAACTGAAAAAAACAATTGGGTTCATAAGAGTTCTTGGCTTTGCTATTCTTTTGAGGTTTAGTAATCTCGAAGAGAAAAGCCCACAAAATAGAACATTTGTTTTTGATTTACATGCTTTTCCGGTTCCTAATCAGAGAACATCATGGCTATGAAATCAGTATTATAATTGAGTTATCTTGTATGATGTTTGTCCCATGATTAAATTGAGAAGAACAAGTATCCTTGAGTCTGCTGATGTGTGTTTGTTTTTAAGTGGTCTGGAGTCCTGCCTGTCAGCCTAATTTTAGGTAGTCTGCATAGTTGTTGGAAGACAGACTGTTTTCCCACTGAATGCTGCATACAGATACATTATTTGTATATGTGTATTTATACATATTTGTCTTTTATTTTTGGTAGAAAATGATGCATCCTGTTGCCAGCAGTAATCCAGCTTTCTGTGGGCCTGGTAAGCCTTCCTGCCTCAATGAAGATGCCATGAGAGCTGCTGATCAGTTTGACATATATTCCTCCCAGCAAAGCAAATACAGCCACACAGTCAACCACAAACCAATGGTTTGTCAGAGGCAAGACCCGTTAAATGAGTCACACTTGCAGACTACAAGTGGTAGAAGCATAGAAATAAAAGATGAACTAAAGAAAAAGAAGAATCTCAACCGATCTGGTAAGCGTGGCCGGCCTTCGGGAACCACCAAATCAGCAGGATACCGGACCAGCACAGGCAGACCCCTGGGAACCACCAAAGCGGCTGGATTTAAGACAAGTCCAGGCAGACCTCTGGGGACAACTAAAGCTGCGGGATACAAAGTCAGCCCGGGGAGACCTCCAGGTAGCATTAAAGCTCTATCCCGTCTTGCCGATCTTGGTTATGGCTGTGGCACTGCTGCTTTTCCTTACCCTGTGATGCATAGCAGAGCAGTTCATGGGGTAGAGGAAACTAGCAGTGAAGTCAAACCACCTAATGAATGAATGAGGCAGGAAAAGAGGGCCAGGTTTAGAAGGAAGATTGTGAATAATCCCAAAGCTTGTTGGTTTTATTTTGATACATATAGTTTTATGGTGTGGGCTTTCCAAATTTGTTTCCCTATTTGGTTTTTTGGTCCTGCTTTAGCTCAGAAACTGCCATATGCTGACAGATGCACTCAGGGCATGAGCAGTGGCATTGTATTTGTACATAGGTTCAAGTGTAACACCTAACTAAATCATTTTTGCTTTTCCTTTACAATTATGATCATGTCTCATGTTTCATTACTACTTTGGGGCCGTTCTAAATAGATGCTTTATGTGATAATCAGCTGAAACCATTATACCTTTTAGTTTGTGAAGTAAGCCTACAATATAATAAAGACCCTATCTAACGTAGTTTTAACTGATGAAGTAAAAGAGCAAACTAATGAATCAGGATTACTTGAGGTAATGGCTGTGTGAGTTTTTGTAGCATTTATTTTCACAAGATGGGACACAGATATTTGTGTGCTTTGGCATTTACATCCACTTCAAATGTTCAGAAATTTATTTTTAATGTTCTAGGTTTAAGCAGCTTGTAATTTATTGATCTACATGGCATTAATTGATTTAACCATTATTCCTAAAATAATTTTTTAGTGTTTGCCTTTGAGCAGTGTTAGGTTGTGTATTTTTTAATTGCCTATGAGCATATATACCAAACACTACAAACAATTCATATTTACAGAAAATTTAAACTATTTTATAAAAACTGCACATTACATTTTTGGTGAAATACAGTACATTCTGAGGATAACATATTTCATATAATAGAAAAAGAAACATTCTCTAGATTTGCATGTAGCTATAGTTGCTATATTTTGCCTTTCACATAGAAAGTTGTAAAGTATTATGTTTAAAAACATTTATTAGCCAGGTGTGGTGCTCACCCCTGTAATCCCAGCACTTTGGGAGGCCAAGGTGGGCAGATCACTTGAGGTTGGGAGTTCAATACCAGCCTGCCCAACATAGTGAAAACCCATCTCTACTAAAAATGCAAAAATTAGCTGGGCGTGGTGGCAGGCACCTGTAATCCAAGCTTCTTGGGAGGCTGAGGCAGGAGAATTGCTTAACCCCAGGAGGCGGAGGTTGCAGTGAGCTGAGGTCACGCCACTGCACTCCAGCCTAGGCGACAGAGCAAGACTCTGTCTCAAAAAAAAAAAAAATTTTTTTATTAATGTTGCTTATTTATTTGGAATTTTTTAGTTTTTCTCAGAAATTGTCCCATTGCATTAGCACTTACTGTGTTTTCAGGTTTATATCTACCAAAGGACACAAATTGAATTGTAGCCTGCAAAACTGGTATAAACAGAATGCATTTCCTGACCATCAGAACCCAAATATTAAAAAACATGTAGGAATTCATCTATGCATGAAACATGTAAAAAGTAGTTGGTTAGTTTAATTAAAAATCTTATTGTGGCTCCAGCGAGACCATTTCATCCAAAAGATTTTTTTCCCTCCAATAATGTTTGCTTTAGAAGCAAGACAGAAATGAAAAAAAAGTATTAAGTAGTTATGTATAGTAGGGACAGAGAGAAATCTTTCTTCTTTCCTTTCTGAAAGTAATATTTCTTGTTATACATTTTATTTATTCTGAGTTCTAAATAAAATAAACTTCAGACTTGAAAAAATTCCACTGAACTTTAAAGTTACAATGTTTGTATTTGGGATTTTAAATGCCTTTGAATTAAAATGTAGAATTGCAGGACCCAAAAACCTTTAAAATAATTAAAATTTTAAAAGTGCACATGTTGTGTTTTTTTGGGCTTGCTCTCAGTTAATGCAAACTCTGATTGCAAATGGATGTCATGTTTCATACCTTTTTTATCGGGGAAAAAAGCAGCAAGCCTTCAGGTGTTCCAGTGATGCCTGACACAATGAGCTGGACTTTATGCTGCTCTTTACAGTAAGAGGTGTTGCATTATATGTGGGGACTATGTGCACTGGCATCTAAGACAGTGACCTCAAGAATATTAGCTTTGCACAAACTGTAGAGAACGATGTTGGATGGCTACATAATCAGTTATAACATTCTGGCAGCTAAATTGCTACAAGAGCTTCTTCTTGCAGAAGCTTAAAATACAAGATTTTTAATAATTTACTCAGAAGAGTATAACTTCTGACACACACAAATGCTTGCTTCTTTATTCATATGTTCATTACCTACTCTCCATATGTATCTGTCATTTAGCTGTTTCTCAAGATGATGTTTAGCAGTTGGCTGCTTAGAAATCTCTTTCAAGCCAGTTTCTGAAGACAGTTGTTTAATGTTCTGCCATAGAATAAGGCATACCATTGTCAAAGATTTGATTGTTGTGTTTTATAGTAAGTCCATTTGACATTTCCCTTTCAGTTTATTTTCCTTCCTTATTTTGTTATGCATACCCTACCCTTTCTCCCCTGCCTTCCCTACATTCATTCCTCTTCCTCTGCCCTCCAGCACATCTACTTACTGGTGCTGTGCTGTGTGTCAGAAGATTAAACAGGTGTATTATTGTATAATGATTTTTATATACATGTTTATGAAATGGTGAGATCAACTAAAGGAGGCATGTTCATACAGTGTTCATTATCAGGAGCTATGTCCCAGGAGAAAAAAGAGAGGGGCAAATGGCTACAGTTGTAAATGGATAACATCATTTAGAAAGCTGAACTTACTGTTCATTGGAGCGGTTACCTGGAGTATTAGATCTATGCACTGGTGAGCATCTCCTGATTCCACTTACTTTTCTCCCTGTGAACAGTTTACTGGTGCCATGCTGAAGAGAAAGACATTTAAGTGATAACATGAATGAAGTCTTAAAATTTAAAATATTTTTACTACTATATAACCTAAGACTACATTGTACATCTTTTGTAACACTGTCTCTTGTTATGATAAACACTGAAATAGCATGTTAAACAGTTGCCTATACTTTAATATAATCAGCTGGGGAAAACTGGCCTTTTCTCCCCCACTGTATGTTTGTTTCTTGAAAGGTAAATTGCTAATTTTATACTGTATAATTCTGTTCTTCACAAAATAGGTTTCATTATTCTATATTTAAATAGTTGATCAGAAAATGCTCTGCAATTCAAGTAAGTTTCATTACTTTTTTCTTTAAAAAGTATTTTAACATGCCTTATTTATCATATTAGCAAATAAGGAGCTAATAACATGACATTTTCATTTTTGACAGCTATAACCTTGCATAACTAATATTTAGGATGATTTTGATACCATCTTTAGAGTTTTGCACTGGGTATTAAATTTATTGGCACAACGTATGGGAAGAAAATGAGTATCTGGTTTAATTTTTAATATTTAGGGACATTTAAAAAAATCAGTGTTTCAATTAGACTAAAAATCTTTGTATTTTTTATTTACTTTTTAAAAGAAGCATCTGTCAGAGTAATATTGATTCCAAACTGATGTTTGTGTGAATTTACATGTCTATTTTCATGAACTAAGAATAGAGTTTCTTTGAGTTAAGGAGAAAAAAATATATATTTGGGTCAATTTATTGGGTTAAAGGTGACCCATTCAGTGTAAAAACAGACACTGTGTGTGAGCTAAAGAAAAAAAAGTAAATTTCTCCTTTATATTCTAAGAAGCTTTAAAAGAACAATTCAGGGGATATTGATAACTGCTACTCTGTCAGTCATTGTCTGTATATGCAGTAAAATTTTGTGATCCCTTTACAGTAACATAAAGAATTCACAGTGGTTTTTCAAAACAATTTTTTCCTTGGACATAAAGAATTTTGATGCTATTCTATTTTTGTTTTTATTATAGCTTAACTGTATGCTGTTGAACTCTAGGATGTATCTGAATCTTTCTTTTTTTTTTTTTCCCTCCTTCTCCAAGTGTATAAATCTGTGTTCTCACATATAATGTAATTAATTTTCGGAAAATTTACTGCTATAGTAAACCAGGTGTGTGATTTAAAGTAATCAGATCACTTTGATTCTTTTAAGTTTTCACAATTTCTTTTTTCCACAGGTAATTTTGGAGAAAATAATTAACAGTTAACTGATAATAAGCACGCTGTCCTCTGCTGTAAAAAGTCTGAATAGATACTGTGTATGTTTTTATGTCCATGAACTTGAGCTACTCGTGTGCAATTATGTGTATGGGAATGGAGTAGTGTTCATGATTTGTATCTACATCATCATATGGATGTTTATTTATTAATAAAGTAATTACTTTAAAACCAACTATGTTTACTACTTTGTTTTTTATTATGGTACTTTTCAAGTACTTAAGTGGTAAGTGGTAGACCTTTTTCATGACTACAGATCTTTCATTTTTCTTAGAATTTTTCTTTTTTAAGACGGGATCTCACTCTGTCATCCAAACTGGAGTTCAGTGGCGTGATCTTAGCTCACAGAAGCCTTAACCTTCTGGGCTCAAGCAGTCCTCCTGCCTTCCCACCTCAGCCTCCTGAGTAGTTGGCACTAGTGCATTCCACCATGCCCAGCTAATTTTTTCATTTTTGTAGAGATGGGGTCCCCTATGTTGGCCAGGCTGATCTCAAACTCCTGACCTCATGATTTGCCTGCCTCGGCCTCCCAAAGTGCTGGGATTACAGGCATGAGCCACCATGCCCAGCCAGTAGTTTCCCTTTATCATCTATCATTTTTTTTTTTTTTTTTTTTATTGAGACAGAGTCTTACTCTGTTGCCCAGGCTGGAGTGCAGCGGTGTGATCACAGCTTACTGCAGCATCAACCTTCTGGGCTCAGGCAGTCTTCCCACCTCAGACTCCCCCGTAGCTGGGACTACAGGTGCACGCCACCATGCCTGGCTAATGTTTTGTATTTTTTGGAGAGATGGGTTTTGCCACATTGCCCAGGCTGGTCCTGAACTCCTGGACTCAAGCTATCATCTATCCACGTTGGCCTCCAAAATGCTGGGATTACCAGCATGAGTCACCATATCTGGCTTAGTAGTAGTGTTTTTGTACTGGCTCTGAGCTAAATAAGTGTGGCCATGGGAAACTGATACATTTCATTTTATCTCTGTGGCCTTTCTGTTGTAAGAACTTAGGGGCTTTGAAGTAGCTTCTTAAAACAGTGACAGAAAAAAATCAGTCATTTAAAATTTTCTCTGTCATTTGTCTTTCTTGTGACTCTCAAAATTTTTTTTCGCTAGGCCTGGTGTCTCACGCCTGTAGTCCCAGCACTTTGGGAGGCCAAGTTGAGTGGATCACGATGTCAGGACGTCAAGACCAGCCTGGCCAAGATAGTGAAACCCTGTCTCTACTAAAAATACCAGAAAAATGGCTGGGCAAGGGGGCTCACGCCTGTAATCCCAGCACTTTGGGAGGCTGAGGTGGGTGGATCACAAGGTCAGGAGATCGAGACCATCCTGGCCAACGTGGTGGTGAAACCTTGTCTCTTAAAAAAAAGAAAAATTAGCTGAGTGTGGTGGTGCATGCCTGTAGTCTCAGCTACTCTGGAGGCTGAGGCAGAAGAATTGCCTGAACCAGGAGGTGGAGGTTGCGGTGAGCCGAAATCGCACCACTGCACTCCAGCCTGAGTGACAGAGTGAGACACCATCTAAAAAAAATTTTTTTTTTCTCTGAAGATTTTTAGGCCATTCTGTTAGGTTTTTATTTCCATATGGACTTGGCATGTTTTTAAGTATGGAATTTGCCCATTTTGTCTTTGATTTACCTGGTGCTGGCTTGTGATCACTTAAGCTGGTTTGTGATTTATTGTCTGTCATCTGTCTCTTTTCTTTGGGCTAGTTTGTAAAGTGGCAGCCACCCTCTAAGTTGCTATTTTTATTTTTACTTAACTTCTTGGTAATTTTGTTAATTTGCCTCAAATCACTTTCAGTTCTTTCTCATTAAGGAAGAATTTTTTTGGACATTTGTGTAACTTTATTTGATGATCAGCAGTTTTCATCCATTTTGACTGTAGATTTTTGAAAGTGGTAACAGGTACATATGTAACCTAAGCATAGAGCTTGTTTGGTGAATCTTCATCCTCATTACGTTTTTGGGACAACCACACACAGATACCGTATGGGACATTATTCCTTTGGCCCAGAAAGTTTTGTTGAGCCTGGCATCAATGCATTCGTCTGGAATTTCCGTCTCCTTCATATCTCGAGTGCCTGAGGGGCATGCTGCTTGAAGCCCACTCCGTGGATGTGCTTGTGCATGTGGATGGTGTATTCTCAGGTCACCACCTTGATTGCAGAACAGCCCTTCTCACCACCCTTGTTTGCGGGAGCTATTCTGCCAGGCCCAAGTTGGAAAAGCAAGGAAAATATTTTGAAGTAGATTTGAAATTTTCTAATTTCTCTATGTGACCCTTGGTTATGACTAATGCTGTTTTTCATGTTAATGGGAAAATTTAATATATTAGATTAACACAGTGTTTCTGAATATCTTGTCTTCCATTTCACCTGCCTGTTTATACCCTGTGTAGCAGTTAGTCCTTATGGTAATAATAGTTGTAACAAAGAGACCCCAAAATTGCTGGGTGTGGTGGTGCCTGCCTGTAGTCCTAGCCACTTAGGAGGCTGAGGTGGGCAGTCCCCTTGAGTCCAGGAGTTTGAGGCTTCAGTAAGCTAAGTTCATACCACTGCACTCCAGCCTGGACACCAGACCAAGACCCCTTCTCTTAATTAAAAGAAATACAGTGGCTCTGATAAAATTAGCACATTTCTCATACATCTGTCCTATGCTTTCCGTGCAGTATTTCAAGGACCTAAGCTCACAATGATGTTGCCAGTTTCAAAACATGGCTTCCAAGATTAGTTGCCTTCATTTTTGCCAGTCTGAAGGGAGGAGTTATGGAAGTCCAAGCCCTTTTAGGCAAATAAGGTGAAGCTACGTATAGCTGCAAGAGGTTGTGGGAAGCATGGTTCCTACTTGGACAACCACCAGGTCCAGTTTTTTTTTTTTTTGAGACAGAGTTTCGCTCTTGTTGCCCAGGCTGTTGTGCAGTGGCACGATCTCAGCTCACTGAAACCTCTGCCTCCTGGGTTCAAGCAATTCTCCTGCTTCAGCCTCCCAAGTAGGTGGAATTAGGCGTGTGCCACTATGCCTGGCTGATTTTGTATTTTTAGTAGAGAAGAGGGTTTCTCCATGTTGGTCAGGCTGATCTTGAACTCCCGACCTCAGGTGATCTACCCACCTTGGCCTCCCTAAGTGCTGGGATTACAGGTGTGAGCCAGCATGCCCAGCCCCAGGTCCAGTTATTGCTAGGGAGGGAGAGAATGGTTTTAGTGGCAGTCTCTACCACATCTTTGTAGGTGAAGGTTTGTAGGTGGAGATTGGGGTGGAATGAAGAAGCACACATACCTACAGATTACATGAAACCAAATTGAGGTTTATGAAGCTAAATTATTACTAGTTACCTTTAACAAAAATTGTTAATTGACTAAAGATTAGAATATCATCTTTGAGCAAAGCCCTATTTGGGGTAACTATTCTGGGTACACTAGACTACTTCCTGGTTTATAGTCTAGTGAAAGGTTTGGACAAGTAAAGAGTTTATACAATATGAAAGGCCAGGTGCAATGGCTCACACCTGTAATTCTACCACTTTGGTAGGCCAAGGCAGGCAGATTGCTTGTTCCCAGGAGTTCAAGACCAGCCTGGGTGACATAGCAAAACCCCATCTCAACAAAAATCAGCCGGGTGTGGTGGCTTGGCCTGTAGTCTCAGCTGCTTGAGAGGCTGAGATGGAAGGGTCCCTTGAGCCTGGGAGGTTGAGGTTGCAGTGAGCCCAGCTGTGATCGCACTAATGGACTTCAGCCTGGGTGACAGAATAAGACTGTTTCAAAAAACATACATATATATGATTACTGCTATTTCTGGAGTAAGTGGGGGGTGGGAGTGGGGGCTCTAAAATACCCAAAAAGAAATAACATTTAAGCTAAGAGCTAAAAGATGCATAGAGATTGGTATGTGGAGAGAAGAGACTGTTAGAGAAAGGAAACATGCAAAAGCCTGGAAAGCATGAGATTATTTCAGCAAGTAAATGTGTATGGTGGGAGGTAGTAAGGAACAAGGGTTGGGAAGGGGAGATGAAATGGACTAGATTGTAGAAGGCCCTGAACATCAACCTAAAGAGTTTCTGATTTATTCTGAGGACAAGTGACAAGCCACTGGAAAAACTTAAATAAGGGCATGACTTGCTCTCACTTGTAACTTAGGTTGGTTTGGGGGAGGCTCAGTCAGGCACAGTAATAAAGTCTCATTTGGATGAGCTATTCTTGGGACAGTGAAGAAGAAAGAAGTGGACAAATTGTAATCTAAGATACATAGAAGTAATGCAACTTGGTGCCAGGAATAAACAGGAGTCAAAGATGATGCCCAGTTTCTGACTTGAGTGGCAATATAGTATTAGTTAGTGTAGGAAGCAGTGAGTATGCCTGCACACGTGCCCAGAAGGTGAGGGGAGGTGGTTAGAAGTGTATCCAAACCAAATATGACAAGTTAAGATGACCCCTGCCAATATAAAGAGGTGATTTTTTTTTCTAGTTTAGTGCAAAATCTACCCTTTATAGTTGAAAGTGGACATTATTTCTATAGCTGATGGAGGGTATGGAGCCAAAAGGAACTACTCTTAGACATAGAGATTCTGGTATATTTTAAGTAGAAACCCATTTTAATTAATAATGGTTTTCTATATTTTCAGTTAAGCAAACCTTAATAGTTGCTGAGCATCTGCTCTATAATGTGGCAGCTCCCATACCAAACAAGACATAAGTATTCTCATGGAACTCATATTAGAAAACAAATGCCTTGACAGAGTGGGGACCTGTAAAAAAAAAAAGAAAGAAAAGAAAACAAATGCCTTAATATGTAAAACTTAAACCATGTAATGTCAATTTTTATTCAAACTCTGATAGATATTTTAAATACGCTTTATGTCATAAATTAGCTAATGATTTTAGTTTGTAGCAAATCAAACTACAGTCCATCTGCCTGCTCCTAAGCTTGAGGTGAATTTTTAGATGATTTCACCAAAACTGATTATTGTGTTTATTCTCTTTAAGCTCAGAAGTATCACATAAAACATTTAGTAGCCGGGCAGGTAGCTCATGCCTGTAGTGCCAGCTACTTGGAAGGCTGAGGCAGGAGAATGGCTTGAACCCAGCAG